>PVKS010028728.1:0-25749 GCA_004027875.1 Aplodontia rufa
TATTCTGTAGATGTCTGTTAAGCCTGATTGATTAATAGAGTTGTTCAGATTGGAGATGTCTTTATTGATTTTTTGTTTTGATGATCTGCCTAGTGTTGATAGTGGTGTATTGAAGTCCCCCAGTATTATCGTGTTGAGATCAATGAGGGGTTTAATATCCTTGAGGGTTTTTTTTTTTTTGCATATATTTGGGGGAGTTGTAATAGGGGGCATAAATGTTAATTATCGTTATATTTTCTTGATGAATTGTTCCTTTTACTATGATGAAGTGTCCATCTTTGTCCTTTCTGACTAGTTTTAGATCAAAATCAATTTTATTGGAAATTCTAAATGCCATGCCAGCTTGCTTTTTTGGGCCACAGACCTGGTAGACCTTTTGCCACCTTTCACTTTCAGTCAGTGTCTATTGTTGAGTGTAAGATGTGTCTCCTGTGGACAACATATTGTTGGATTTTATTTTTTGATCCAGTGAGCCAATCTTTGTCTTTTAATTGGGGCATTGAGACCATTCACATTCAGAGTCATATAGAATAGATATGGGAACCTGAGTCTCACACTTTGTGACTATTGAAGTTTTGAGCCATCTTGGGAACCTTTTGGTGTGTAATGTAGTTTTTGACTTTCCCTTGTTTAAGGGTATAGGGTATTATTAGCATCTTCTTCTGAGTGAAGAATATCCTTGAGAATATTCTGTAGTGTGGGGTTTGTGTTCATGTATCTTGCTAACTTGAGTTTATCATTGAAGTATTTAATTTCCCCATCACATTTAAAGCCGAGTTTTGCAGAGTATATTATTTTTGTCTGAAAATTGTTTTCTTTCAAGGCTTGAAAAGTATTGTTCCAAGTTCTTCTGCCCTTCAATGTCTGATCTGAAAAATCCATAGTGATCCTAATTGGTCTGCCTCTGAATGTGATTTGGGGCATTTCTCTAGCTGCTTTTAGAATTCTTTCTTTAATTTCTCTGTTATTCATTTCATATATGATATGTCTTGGTGAATTTTTCATGTGATTAGGCTGGTTTGGTTTCCTATAAGCATCTTGGATGTGGTATTCTGGGTCAATTCTAATGTAAGGAAAGTTCTCCTTTATAATTTTTCTTAGAAAGTTCTTAATGTCCCTTGTTTGCTGTTCAGAGTTTTCATTCAGTCCAATGACTCTCACATTATTTCTCCTCATCTTGTCAAATATTATTTGGAAGTTCTGGTCATGTATTGTAAGTTTCTTCTCTTGTCTGTCTTCCATGACCTCGACATTGCTTAGCCTGTCTTCGTTATCTGTGTACGTTCTTCAAGAGCTGAAGTTCTATTTTCAGTGGAGTTTACTCTGGTTTTAGCATCTTCCAGTGAAGATTTGATTTGGTTGACAGTGTTTTTCATTTCTGATAGCTCTGCTACATCTCTTTTCAGGGTGTCTAATTTTTTATAAAGATGACCTTTCATCTCATGGAATTGCTCCCTTATTTCCTTATAAAAGTTGTCTCTCATCACTTGAAATTGATCTCTGATTGCTTTCCTTAACTCTTCTTTCAACTCTTTGGTTGAGTTACTAATCAAAATGTTGTTATAATTTTTTTAGGTTTTCATCTAGGACCCCTACCATGGCGTCCTTGGATGGGGAGCTGTGAGTTTGAGGAGGGCAGTTGTTTCCCCTTTTCCTCATTCTTAGATACAAGGGGTGTGTATAGAAGACCAACTATGAATATTACTCTTGTAGGGGTAATTGGAGCTTCTTATGTGTTTGCTTCATTGGGAAGTGGTGCGATTTGGGCAGCTCAGACCAATAGCTGCCTGTCCAGTCAGAGAGGAATTGAGATCCTATAGTGGATATACTAGACACTTCCTACTTAAACAGTTATAATGATGAATAGCACCTATAGGAGCAGTTTTCAATGAGAGCTCTCACAATATATTATGATAGCAAGCAATTACATGTTTTAAAGAATGCCCTTTTCTTCAGTTAGCAGGGCCTCTATAAGTGGGGAGAAGAAATGACTAGAAAGCCAAGGAGGTGAGGTGTAGAGGTAGTTTAAACTCCTGGCTTAGAATAAAGAGATACAAGGGTTTAGGGTGATGTAGGTCATTCAATTAGGAATAAGGAAAAGATAGAAATGGGATGCAGGTGGGGTAAAGACTTTGGGTGAGAATGAGAGAGAACATCATATAGTTAAGGAATTTCCAGAGTACAGGGGAGGAAGAGGTTAGTATGGAGCATGGTTCTCTTTCACCCAAGGAAACTGAGGGCTGCTTTGCTATCATGAAGAGTTTTCCTAGTTGGATTTCAATGCTATAGAGTCAGCAGTCATGTTCAAGAAGACACAGTGACAGTAGAAGCCAACCACCAATACATGTAAACAAACAAACAAACAAAAATATATATATATATCCACAAGTACCAAATTCAGTAATAATAATAAAACTAAAAAGGATTAAAAATAAAAAACATTAAAAAGTTAAAAGTTAAACAATTTAAAAATATCAGACAGCAGCAGGATCCATGATAAAAATTAAAAAAAAAACTAGTTAGGAAAGTTCTGAGTTTTTGCCCCCTAGGTCAGCATGTACCATGGGGAAATGTGTTCATATCTACCCTCTAGCTGGAGACTCTTCTCAGTTGAGCTTTTTGGGGGTGGCAGGGATGCAGCTTGGTAATCTCCGGTGGCCTTGAGTTTTCCTAGAGAATCTCCTCAAAATTATCCGCTGCAGATTGGTAGAAGACCCTGCCCTTCCCGGCTTCTTGTGAGAGTAGAGATCAGCACCACTTGAGATGCACTCCTGTGCAGATTATTTTTTGCCTGACCAAACTCCTGATCTTCTTAAACCGGGGACCCAGGATCTGTAGGGAGTCCAGTAGACTCTGACTGTTCCAAGGAGGGTGGTCAGCCTGAAGTTAGCTTCTCCAGGTTTGCTGTTGTCATGCTCTTGGTTGTCTTGTGATGTTCAGAGGCCACAAGAGCTGCTCTGTGGGGTTGTCACAGATCCAGCAAGGGAAGGAGGCTCCTGTGTAACTGGGTCAGTGTTTGTGGTTCTTAATTGCAGCCACTAGGGGATGTGGAAGTCCAGTCCCACCTGGAGAGCCCAGGACCTATGGAGTCTTGGCTATGCACAGAACTCTGAGGCTGAAAGAGAGCCCAGGCTGCCCCTTTTGTTCAAAGGTTCCTGAGGCTGATGTCAATCCCTGCCTTGTTTGAGAGTTACAGGCAGCTTTTGGAAAGACTGAAGCAAGTGGCCCCCTTGGGATATGCCCTACTGAGCTGAGTTGCATTCACAGACTCCTCCCCTTCAGGAGTGTACGAGGGCAGGCAGGAGGCCACCACATGCACATTCCATGAGCTGGAGAGGGGGTTCTCAGTCCCACACAGCCTCCTGGGCAGATGGCTAGGACAAAGAGCACTTAGATCTGCTTCTCTTTTTGTGGAGACTGGGGTCCCTGGTCCCCATGCATAAACTATGGGTCTAGTTTTACTTTTGAGAAGGTAGTAACCAGCCCTGCCCTCGGGGAAACCTCAAAATGGTGGGCGGAGCTGATATACATGGAAGAAACGCTGTAGGTTCACTATTGCGAGCAATTAAATCATTCCCGGAGCTTGAGAATCAGGTGTTATAAACTGTGAGTGTGGGAGACTGTTAAGGTGTTCCCAACTGTGTCCAAGTTAGATTACTTATGCCCTGCTTCTTCCCCTCTAGGATAGCTTTCTGTCCCCCGGCTGTGGAGCCAGCAGCAGAGCCGGCAGCAATCCAATCAAGCAGGCGCGACAAACTCGTTGTTTAGATTCGTTAATGGAAAGCTCTTTTCCTTTGGTATTAAAGAACTGAGGGGGGTAACGATCCCGCACCCCGAGAGCCTGGTCCTACCGTTGGATACCACCTCCAAATCCTGCAGCATGAAGTTTTACTCAGGAGTGTCTCAGGATCACAGGTGGTGGGGTGGGGGCCATGTTCCTTTCCTTGATCTTTTCTTTAATGCTAGTTCCCACCCCAATGGTTGGGTCTACTTCCGGACTATATAGAAAATGCTTTAAGATCGATCGCATTTATGTTATCGCCCAGAAATATGCTATTCTTCTTTTTTCCCCCTAAGGTGGAGGCATGCAGTGTCATTGAAACAGAACATAAAAACAATTTAAATGATATGCTAGTTTTGTGGTTTGAGCAGAGGTATATTTATGTCTAAGAAATACTTACAAAAGGGCAATATCCCAGGGTATAGCTCAGTGGTACATCAGTTGACTGCACAAAAAAGTGCTATTCCCGTTAAAATTCCAAAGAGTGTCACTGATCCAAATCCCTATCTGAATTGAAACCAAGTCATCATAGTCCATGATAGGGTGAATCCAAGATACATGTGGATTAATGTCCGATGAGCCTTGGTTGTCCATGTTGGAGAGATGCTCAAGTGCTGGCTGGAAGCTCTGCAGAGGAGGCCCGTGAGTGGGCTGAGCACCGCAGAGAAGTAGGCCTTAATCTGTGTTGCAAAGGGACAGCCATGTGTGCCGTTGTTTCCTTTTTGTCTCAGCAATGAACCCACATGGATTTTTTTTAAGAGAGAAAGGAACAATGAGAGAGAGATAGAAAGAGAGAATCAATTTTATTTAGTTTTTCGTGTGGCTTTTGTTGCTCTGACACTTCGTTGCAAATGTGGTTTGGGGTTTTGAACGTGCATCCTAGCGCATGCCAGGAAAGCACCGTAATTGCAGAGCCACCTCTCCAGCCCCCCAACATGGATTTTAAGTAAGCAAATGATGGAAACAGAATTGGTCAGCAGGGACAATTGTGCAGCCAAGAAACAAAACTGATAAAAATCAAAACACAATTCAAATAGAATGCAACTAGAGTTATGTAAGAAACAGCTGATGTGGACTGCTGTTACTGCTGCCATTTCACTGACTGGATACACGGCCAGAGAAACCTAGTGAAGACAGTCTGACTGACATAAATGAGGACAGATGAAAAGGGGGAAGATGAGGGCTGGAGGCGGCTTGGTGGTTATGGCGTCTGGTTGACGTGTGCAGGTCTGAAGCCCAGCACCGTGTACACAACGAAGTGTCAGAGCAACGAGGCCATGTCAAAGTATAAATAAATCGATCCTCTCTTTCTCTTTCTCTCACTGTCCTTCTCTCATTAAAAAAAAAAAAGAAGAAAGAAAAGGGGGAAGATGTTTCTCAGGAGCAACTCTGGCAAACATTCCATGATAAAGGAACTTGGAGACATTTCACGACACTGACAGCAGGAGTGATAAAATGTTGGAAGACAGATGATTTTCCAAGGCATAGAGAAGATACTGGACTGGGATTCTAGCTCAGTAGCTTGTGCTTAGCATGTGGGGGGTCCTGAGTTCCTACCCTACACTAAAAAAAGATGCTTGATCTTATTCATAAATAGAAAAAGGAGGCCACCATTGATTATTTTTTATACAAAGATAAACACTTGATTTACAATGTTTCTACTGTTTTAAATTACAGTCCACTAAATAAACATTAGTCTTATTATATATAAGTTCATAGGCATTTAATAGTAAAGTTTTTAATATTTTGATAAATTTTTAAAAAGATTATGGAACTATTATAATTTTTCCCAGTGACTTCCATGTTTTCAGTTTGGGCATTTTATGGGCCCCAACTACTGTGCGAAGTGAAGAATGTTTGCTCTTTCTAACACATATGAAATTCCAAACACAGACATGTAACAGGAAAACACACCTTTTCCTTCCCCAAATGGAAACAGTGCACAATATTTCATGTGTACCTTAGGTGACAGAACCAAGATTGTACATAGGGTTCACAAATGCCTTGCACATGACACAGGATTTCATTGCTCCCCAATAATCTATTCTGAATTTCAAATATGACTTCTTTGATATGAAATGTGGTAAAACTGCTGAAACTTGTCCTTGGAGTTTCCATCGTAATCAAACATTATCAGGTACCGCTGGGTCCACGGTCTTATTCTCTAAATAATTAAAACAAAAATTGGGATCCAAGACAAAGTATCATCTCTGTATTTCATAAGACTGAGCAGATACAACGCTATGGTTCCCATCGGGATGCTGGCACTGGCTGCTGCTGTTGTACAAAGACGAGACCCTCTGGGTGCACAGGGCAGCCAACTCAGGACCTATCTTGATGGGAATCAGTCACTCCATTTCTAGACGTTACCCTCAGCCCTTGGTGCTTCAGAAGCAGCCCACTTCTTTTCGTTTGCCTAGTGTCTGTCTAGTTACCGCTGCAGTTTTGGGCTCCTGACATCTTCATGGTGAATTTCTATCACTTCTTCCTTAGTTGGCTTCCCCTTCACTACCGTTTCCGTCTGAGCTCCAAGAGTGAGAGTTGCGACTGTGGCCCTCATGCCTTCCATTCTCTCCTCAGGGATGTGCAGCACCTTAGGGTGCAGAAACCAGATTGCTCTTCACAGTCCACAAGGACTTTGCTCACCCAGCAGAGGTGCCTGGCCCTGGTGGCTGTGAAGAGAGGGTGGGGTGAGGGTGCTGCCTGCAAACTCTGCCCAGACATTGAGCTGCCTGAGCCCAGGATAGCTCAGCAGGACGAGGCCCAGGAGCAATGCATGATGGGGAGGTTGACTTCCCTCTATTCCCTCAGAGGATCCTCAAATGGAACTGTGGAAGTCTTTTTCTTAAGCTATTTTGGTTTTGCAAAGAGGAACTCTCCAGCTTCCAACCTAGGGTAAAATGCAGTATGTGTGTGGGGCAGGGGTGGCACATGGGTAAGGGGCTCAAACTCCACTTTGCAGATTCTCATTGTTTTTAGCCCATACCTCCCTCATACCTTGTGTTTTAGTGTCCCTGAGCCCTGTGATTCTGCCATTTTCTAAGAATAATCCTCCAGTGTGGGGGAGGAGTTGTGAACCTGGCTGCCCTAGTATGTGGTGGACTTTGCAGGGCCCTGGTCAATGCCTTCCTGCAGCTCTGTGCTTCACTCCCTGCTGACTCAGGTCCTGAGCCTTTTCCCAGAGTTCTGGGAGGCCTGGGCTCTGTGGTCACAGGCATCCCATTTGGGCTGCATTTGTGGTTTCCTCCTTCTCCTCCAACAGCTCTCCAGTCTCTAACCAAGTCTTCAGTTTTCTTGAAAGCTGAGCTTTCCCCATTCTTTAGTTTGGAATCTCATTATTATTTTTTGTGGGTGTCTGGGAAGACAGAGAAGCTCATTACATGCACCCCATCTGCAATCTTTACCTCAATTTTCCCATTGGTGTACAAGGGACTTGGGCAGAGATGAGGAAAGTGAGACTCAGGATGGAAAAGGCCAGACTTGGTGTTTAAAGTGTCAAGTGTGCTCTAAAGCTGCACCCATACATTTTGGGTTTGGCTTAGAGGTTTCTCATATGCAGAGAGCTGCACCTAGCCTGATGCACACACACTGCAACCCTCTTTGTAGAAAGGAGCTGAGCAGCCAATCAGAAGAGGCCAAGTGTTCAGACCACATCCTAATAAGACAGAGGCCAGTGCTAACCAGCTGGGCTTTCTTTCTCTGTCCCTCAAATTCCCTTTTCGGCATTTACCTCCTTTTCTGTGGCTATGAATACACCCTTGTCCATGTGACAGAGTGGAGGATTTTGAACTCTTTTTGGTCTGAACAGGTGCCCTATTTCTAGAAGTGCCAAAAAAGTCAATATGATCTATAAAATAATTTTTGTCAAAATTTTACTTTTTAACAAAAAGAAAATTTATTTTGTGTACAGTGTACATTTGAGTATTCAGTACAGAGCCTGGATCCACTGATGGAATCCTGTTGTGATCATCCTCAGGCTTCACATCTAAGCCTTTGAGACAGCAATGTCACTGTAGTCCTTGAAGTGTTTCAGACTGTGGTCCTGGCCTTCTGGTTGGTCTTTCTGGATAGCCACAAGGTAAGAAAGATAACTGTGGGAACTCAGAGGTCCTGAGCTTGTGGCAGGCACACCTGGGCTGAGATCAGGCCCCTCGCTCCTGAAGCCTGGCAGGAGCTTTTCCTTGCACAACCTGCTTTTGGAATGGAGATTCCAACATTAACATCTAGAGAGTCATGAGGTGGAAGGAGGACAATCTGCATGTGACTGAGGCCTATCCTGGAGCCACATCTGTGGACCCCCTCCCTCCCAACAGAAAACCAGCCAGAAAGGGGACATGCTCTGTCTCTCTTAGAGTAGCTCCTGGGTATTCAATGCACATTTATGAATGAGGATTTTATTGCAGGGGGCACACAAACAACAGAGTAAAAGGGAGCTCTAGACACACAAATCTTACAGAAGCTGCACTGTGCAGTTAACTTAAAGGGTAAAATTTTCAGCAGAGATTACCAGGAGACTAAGAGGTGCTCATTGTATGTGACTTCCCTAGTGCGTTCATGTGGAGTCTGGGCTGATCTGCTGAATGGGTGGTGGTCCTAATACAGTCCAGGGAGCCCATGTTGGGGTCACTCAAGTCTATTCTTCCCCAAACACATCACTCTAAACCTCCAGATGAATTACCTTCATGGTTCCACAAAGCCTGTTTCTAGCATAATGGCACATTTTCTTCCTCTGTCACTTACAATGTCACCAGTGCCACAGGATGGAATTGTCCCCATGTGTATATTGATGAGCAGGTGTGGAGTGTTTGGAGACACTTCCCAACACAGACAAAACCATTGTCTATCTGCAAGGTCAGGGAGACTGAGGAAGGTGACACTGCCTGGGCCAGCCTTACTTGTTCTTCATTTCGTGTGTGCTGAGCTTGCCAGGGGATGTCCTGGCATGTCAGTAATGCAGCATCTTCATGTGCACTTTGTACCCACAGGAGCCACACCTTTACTGTTTAAGAAAAAGGAAAAATGTTGTGTTAAGTAACGTATGTTGTAATTTTTTTAACGTGCCCAATTATCTCCTCCAACTGAATTCCTTCACATCGCTCCTTTGCTCGACAAAGCTTCTCTCATTGACCAAACTGTGCTCAGCCTGTTCTGAGCTCTTTTCAACTAGGCCTAACCATTAGATTTCCATGTTCATGTAAGACTTCTCATGTCCAATTTTACAAAAATCCTACTAAGTCAGTTGAACCATCTTTGATATCTGATCACCCTTGCATTTGGTTTCTCCTCTCCACCAACCCACAGATGATGTGTGATCTCCCTGTGGCCTTCAACAAGAATCCTCTTAGGTAGTTTAGGATGTTCCCCTGTGCCTCTCATGTTTCCTCTTAGTAATTTTCCATTCATTGACAAATGCCCACTTGTCCATGCTGTTTTCAGAGCTGAATTCCAAGTTCCTTCTCTCCTGAAAAATCCCATTCAGGTGCCTATACCTACAGCAATGGTCCCCCATCCCTACTAATGGTCCCCCTTCCTTGTGTTCTTGAACATTATCAAATAAGTGATTTATTATTCATATTCAATAAATATCTAAATTTCTTCTACTTTTTCCTCTTCCTTCACCTCTTACTTCTCTTCCCCCTCCCTTCTCTTCTTTCTCCTCCTCCATCTGTCTGTACTGGGGATTGGCTCCTTGGTGTGCTTTACCTTTGAGCTATAGCCTGAGCCCTTCTTAATTTTTACTTTGTTTGGTTCAGGGTCTCACTAGGTTGCTGAGCCTTGAACTTGGGATCTTACTGCCTCAGCCTCTGCAGTCTCTGGGATGACCAGCATGGGACACTGTGCCCAGAACAGATTAACTTCTTGTTTTATTTGTTCTTGATTCACTAAAAGTTAGACTTCCCTGCTTTCTCTTCTGATCACCTTTCTCTAGCCCTCCAGCCATATCTCTCCCTCCCTTTTACACTCACCCCCTTCTTTGTGTCAGTGGTGGGACCTCTGCTAGAACCCTGAGTGGATCCTGCAGGGGTTTCTGCACTGAGATCCTCCAAGTCTGAAGAGGAGCTGTTGCAAACCAGCAGCTCAGTTACTCCCTTCCTCTGGACTACAGGAGTCTTTTATTCAGGTCTCCATGAAGTAGCCTCGGGAGAGCCAAATGCTTGAGGCTAGAGATATATAGGAGAAGACAAGGCCAGGCCCCTGCAGAAGGAGAGAATTGCAGGGCACAGATAGCTCCTGGTAAAGGAGCACCCAGAAACTACTTGGTGCATGAAGACAACTGGGATGAAGCCAGGAAGCCAGGAGCAGCACCTGATTGGTCCAAGGTTGGGCTCTTACCCTCCTTTCTGTTCTTTCCCATCCACATTACAGCAGTCAGCGCCAGGGTGTTGGGCACTGACTATGTGGCAGGTGCAATTCTGAGCCCCTCAGAAACACTCCCTCCCTCACTGCCTATGTGGTCCCATGAGAGAGGTGCCATAATGTTTAAATATGACGTAGCGACTTACCCAAGCTCACACGCTTGGTCAGCAGAACCAGGCAAGCCTGGCTCCCTCCTCTGCCCTCTCAGACACCACCTCTACTGCCTCAATGCTTCCTGGTGGTGACCAAGTGCAGGAGCCTCGCTTACCGAGGCCTGTGCATCCCAGCCAACTTCTTGACTTCAGCCTGTCTTTCTGGGAGTTTCTTCATTGGTCCTGGAGCAGCAGGAAGAAGGAGATTCAGAATCCTGGCAGGCAGATGCAGCCTGAGTTAGGCAGGGGTCAGGTTTGGGACCAACACTTTTGCCTGTGCTTGGGAGCACTTGTTTTCTATGCTGCTGCCACACCAATGCCACTCCCTGTTCACTGTCTTTGTCCTCACAAGCCCAGCTTTTTGTCTCTCATTGTGCTGTGAGATCCCCACACCCAACCCCATTGTGGTGATGACCACATAGTGATAATGCCAACACTCGTAACAACTCCTGTGCCAGACATTATCCTGGGCACTTCCATTATTTAATTTAGCCTCATGGCAACCCTAGGGAACAGGCTCAGACAGGGTAAAGAACCTGCCCAAAGTTGCACCATGAATGAGTGGCAGAACCAGGAAGTGCACTCAGTATGACCCCAGATGCTGGGCTAGGGACATCTGAATGTCTGTAGAATGAATGAATGCAAACTCAGAGCCAGTGAGAACACTTTTGTTGGCCTGACAGTTAAAAAAATGGCATTGTGGTTGAGTGTCTCCGTCTCTGAGCTTGGTTAGTATGAGTGTGTTTCCAGCCTCAAAACAGAGGCCTGGGAGGCTTGGCCCAAGTTGACAGTACCCTTACAGGTGTCCCCAGGCATCTGCTTTCCATTTTCTAGGTTATGATCTTTTCTTGCCCCAGGAGTTACCATCTGTAGGTTCCTCCATGGTATAGTGACAAGACATGGGGTTTCTATGCCTGTGTGAGGTAGAGACAAAGAACGTCACAGCTCACATCACAGCCCCCTATACCTCACTGCAGAGCAGGCATTCACAGCGCTTGCCAAGTATGTGTCATATGCCTGGAACCATGACGGGTTCTAGGGAACCAAAGTGAATGAGGACCTCAAGTCCTCACAGTCTTTAATGACACTGTCAGATAGTGCCCAGTAGTCACATGTGGCTCCCTGAATTAAAATAGCAAAAAAACAAACAAACAAACAAAAAAACCCCACAATTAAAAATTTGTGTTCTCAGTCACATGAGAATGCTCTCAGCATCCCCTTGTGGCTACTGGCTACACTGTTGATCACAACACAGACATTGAACATTTTCACCATCAAAGAATGTTCTCTTGGACAGTGTTTATGTCTAAGTTACTCAACAATATGTGTCATCAACTTCTATGTTACCAGACCCTAGCACAGTAGGGCAGATGTGAATTTGTGTTTTCTGGTTAAGTGCCTCTGGGTTTCTCTGCCTGCATTGCTACAGGAACTCCTACATCATCCAGAAATACAGATTGCATCCCATGCTGGCAGAGCTAGGTAAGAACCATTTTTTTAACCTGTTATTGTGAGCCATGCCAGAGTCTCTTGGACTAGCAAGGCTCAAATGCAGCCAGAAGTCTTCACAACCTTGCAGAGACCATGAAGAAATGAGCCAATTTGTGAGCCATCATTCTGGGGATAAGTAGCAAGACTATTTGTCCTGCCAACTGAGCTTTCATCATCATGGCCCAGTGATCCAGTAATTGGGACCACTCCATTCTGGGCTAGAGTCTGGGCTAGGTGGAAGCTGAGAGAAAAAAGGGTGGTATCTCCATAGGTACATTGTGTCTACTGCCCATCTCCATGTTCTTATTTATCCCTTAGGTCCTGATATGGGTACAGGACTTAGCACAGCCTAGTGACACTTTAAGAATGGCTTCTGTGTCCCTAGTGTCCATTGATGACATTAGAGTGCAGTTTTAAATGCTTTTATTAGTGCATTATAATTATATGCAATTGTTTAGTTCATTTTGACATAGTAATACATTCATAAAATTTATTTTACTCCTTTTCTGATCCCAGTGCCCCCCTATACTTCCTCCATCCCCTTCCTTTATTTATTCTTCTGCTCTTCCTTCCACTCATTTATTTACTTATTTTTAAGTCATGCTTTATAGATATGCATAAAGGTAAAATTCACTGTTGTATATTTATACATACACATAGGGTGATTTTGTCACATTTAATCTGTATTTCCCCTCCCTTTCCGTCCCTTCTCCTTTCCCCTCAATATCCTTTACTCCACTGATCTTCTCTCTCTTTATAACACCCGATTCCCTCCACTTTTCCCCTTACAGTGCTCTAACTTCAGCATATGAGAGGAAATAATCAACCATTGATATTCTGAGGCTCCCATATTTCACATTCATTTAATGGGAAATCCCATAATTTTATTCTTATTGAAGGTGGGATATTTCTCCATTGTGCACACATACCATATTTTATTAATCCATTTATCTACTGACAGGCACCTGGTCTGGTTCCATGTCTTGGCTATTGTGTGTTGCGTTGCTATAAACATTGATGTGATTGCATCACTATAGTATGCTGATTTTAGTTCTTTTGGATAAAAACAAAGGAATGGGAAAGGGCAGCATGGTGGTTCCATTCCTACTGTTTTGAAGAATCCTTTAGTGTGCCTTTAATATCTATTATTACTTAAGGGAGAAAGAATTCTCTCACACAAGGAGACTATTGAGAAATACTAGCGAGTTGAGAAGTATATTGGTTCTCTACCTTTTTACCCAGAGCATTTACAGGATGGATTTTTCTTGAAATCTCTGGGATTCTTCTCAGTTAGGATCAGATGCAGAGACTCATACATGAGGGAAATCGATTTGTAAATATACTACAAAGTAAGATACCATTTGCCTTAGCAACAAGCTGTATTATCTGGGAATTAGCCTGAGAAGAAATACATGGACACACGTGTGTGATTATTTCTGTACTCATTTCTACTAAGCCAGTTGTCTATTTATGTACCAGGACTACTCCATAATCATTGTAGCAATTAAATTATAATGAGTGTAGTTTGTCATGATATCTGGTAGGGAAGGATTTCTAAGTTGTGGCTATTCTTAGTCCTTCGCATTTCCACACAAATTATAATCAGCTTGTCAATTTCCTTGAAAATTGGTTGGGATTTTGATTAATTGAATCTGTATGTGAGACTGAGGAGAACACTTTCTAAATGGTATTTTTTCCCATGATAGCATAAGGTGGGCAGGATCAGGACACAGTCTTGCCTCCTAGACTCTCCCACCTCTAACAATAGTGGATAGAGGTCCCTGACTCAGAGGCTCAATCGGTAGGGCTGTGATGAGAACACAAGGGATCTTCCTGCTCCTGCAGGATGCATATTGCAAGGAAAGAAGTCCCTGGCATAGCATGTTATGCAGTGATAGCCAGAGGAATTGGAGTCTGAGAGGAACCAGAAGGAAACAGCAGAAGAAGCTTTGAGTCCCTGAGAAGCAGTTTAAGGGGCCTCATGCCCCGCCTGAAAGTCCTCAGCATCCACCTTCTTGCCCTCAATTTTGTAGGGTCCATCACAGGACTTATGCTCTTAAAACTCCCTCCTCACTCCCTCTGTTCTGTTACTGGTCCTGCAGTTTGCTCTGTGGTTATAGTCCTAGTTCCTCAGAGACTCCAGGTACTCATGCAGAGCCTCCTGCAGGGGGTGATCAGAAAGGGGAGGAGAGGAACTGACTCTCTGTGAAAAGGGAATTGTCAGAGGTCTCTCAGGAATCCAAAGAGGGTTACCACCTTACCAAGAAAGTAAAACAGACACAGGATCTGGTCACGGGAAAGGGGTCTGGTAACTAACCAGAGATGCTCCAGGGTGAAAGTCAGCTTACCCTGGTCCTGCAGTCCTGCACTCCTTAGGTTCACCAGGTCAGGCTGCTGGGAATCCATAGCCCTGACCCCTCTGAACTGCATCAGGAGCTGGGTCTCCATTCCCAGAATGAGATTGATCAATGAATGGCTCATTCTGGGTGGGGATGACTGGATTGTCAGTGAGGACTAGAGAGGAGGGAACTCACTGGTAGGGCTGGGAGGAGGAGTAGGGGCCAAGATGGAGGAGTAGGAGGACAGGGGAGCCAGACGCACAGGGCGGCGAGTGGGTGGTCCAACAGGAACAGAGGAAGAGCAGGGCATGGAGAGCTTTAAGGTCGGGTAGTAGTACTGGACACCTTCAGCCAGAGGAGGGAACCAGGTGGGGCAGAAAACAGAGAGGCAGTCATTGTACAGGAAAGCAGTCAGAGGGCTGGAAGACTGAGGAACCATGGGAAGAAGGCGGGTAGGGCTAGGAGTGGGTGGGGGCTGGGGTTTAGGTAGGATAATTCGAGGAAGCTTCCTTGTCATCTTTTCAGAAGACAGTCCTAGCTGCTGAGCTTGCTACAGTCAGTCAAGGTGAGCAACTGAGCTTGTGCCAGACTTGCTGCAGCAGTTATCTCACACGAGTGCCTGCATCATGCCAGGACTGAATGCCCATTATGATGGGACACCCTGCCTTGAGGTCCAGTAGGCAGCCCACCAAGAGGCAGTGCCTAGGTGTGAGAGTGATCATGGGGAACAGCAAAGAGAATAAATGAACATGTGACGTTTGTCTCTGTTCTTCACGCAATGTGCAGTTTTGCCCCTTAATATGCAAAGATTGATGGAAGAGTAGGACAGAGCTAGGTGCTTAGGGCCTGTGAATGAAGTGCTGAAGCAGGAATTGGAAACATGAAAGTAATCAGTGCCCCAGTCTCTTTATCTTGCTACATTTCCAAAGCACTTTTCACATCATTTATATCACTGTATAAACAAGAGGTAATCAGGGAAAAGATGTTATGTCCACTTCCTTCATATCTCAAGTAGATCCTGCTCCTTCTCTGAAACTTTAAAGTAATTTATAGTGTGGGTGTGCTGTGTTGATTATACTTGCGCCTTCCAATTAATTTGAAACCATTTTCCCTCTCTTCCTATGAGAAATTTCTTGGCCCTTAGAAGGTTCTGTACCCACCACCATTTCTCTGGCACTGTCACTTTCCTACCTCCTTGATCCTGTTTTTTGTTTGTTTTGTTTTTAAGAGAGGGAAAGTAGGGGGAGAGGGAGAGAGAGAGAATTAATTTTATTTATTTTTTCACCTGGCCTTTGTTTTTCCAACAGTTGGACATGTGGTCCTGGGGCTTGGACCTGGGTTTTCACACATGCCAGACAAGTGCTCCAACCGCTGAGCCACCACTACTGCCCCTCTCTTTGTTTTTTCAATGGTTGTGTATTTTCATTTTTCACAGTGATGGGACACTTTTGTTTTTGCCTTTCTATCTCTAACAACTTGATATATGGTGTAACTCAACAAATATGTCTTTAATGAATGATTTTATGGATTTTTTTACCCTAATAAAAATTTCATAGCTCTTAACATTTATGCTCTTCTTCCTTCTTTCATTTCAGGGATGTGAGCTAAGTTTCCCTTAGTCTGGATTTTGCTAGTCATTTTCAAGGTTTAGCTCAACTCACTTCTCTGTTGTATCTTCCTTAAATGTGAAGTGATTGTTGATCTAGAGGCGTTATCAGAGTTGGTTCTAATTTTTCGGCAAGATTATTAGTGGCAGTGTTTTCTCCTGTGGTAGACTCTGCAGTGTGGTGGTCTCTGTCTTTTTTGAGGTTAGCATCAGTGCTCCAGTCCAGCATCAGTGTGCTTTCCAAGATGCCCATCATAATTTGTTCATTATTTAAATTCTCATTTTCCATGAAAACTTCAACATTTGTCTCAAAGTCTTATTCTTGAGTCCATCATGCTAAGTGACTTCAATGTCCATGTTGATGACTGATTTGAGGCTCTGGGCCTTCCCTTCCTTTATTTCTTTGTCTTTGAATTCTACCACCTACATTACACTTCAGCTACCTGTGGCCATATCTGGCACCTGTTTCTGTTTTTTGTTTTTTGTTTTGTTTTGAGAGAGAGAGAAGGAGAGAATGACAGAGAAAGAGAGAATCTGTTTTTATTTCTTTCAACACAAGGCCTTTATTTCTCCAACATTTAGTTGTATATGTGTTGCTGGGGTCTGAATGCAAGTCCCCACGCATGCCAGGCAAGTGTTCCAAACGCTGAGCCACTGCTACAACCCATAGTACTTTTCATTACTTAGGAATCATCTCAGTTCCTGAAATCACTTTTCCAACATCCCATTCTCTGACCACTGCCTCCTAATGGCATGGTCACTAAACCTCTACTTCACTAGGCCTTCAACACAGAAACTTTTTCTCCTTGTCTATCAACTTTCATTCCCCTGTAGCCTTTGATTCTATCCTTAACTACTTAGAATTCTATCATTTCAACACTTCAGTTACTTTTTTAAACAGATGTTCTGAATTCTCTTGCTGAATTATGTTTTTATTGCCTTTTCCTGGGGGAAAGCCCAATCCCATTGATTCCAACAGTTTTACTTCCATATATTGTTGAACACAGCTGGAAAAAAAATCTGGAATGTTGATGCTAAATTAATGATTTACTCTCAATTCTATATCCTAAACAATATAATCTTTAGTACCCATGGGATTCTTCATAGAAATATTAGAGTAAAAACATTTAAAAAACTATCTGAATCCGTATAAATAAGGATTTAGGTAGATTACGGTGCAGCCATACCATATAACATGAAAAAGGAATCTAAAAATACAAAAAGCAAAGAGATAAGTACTTGCATTGCTAAGTCAATTTAAGGTGGGGGTGAGGTAAACAATTATATTTGATAATTTTAAAGACTTGGGCTATGGTAGCTACATAAATGGAATATAAAAACTATCCAAGACTAGTGTAGCCCAGAGGTAGACTGCTTGCCTAGCATTTTCAAGAATATAAATTGAATCCCCAGCACTGCAAAATGAAACAAACACTCTATGAACTATCGCAGAGAAATGACATGATGTCTTATTAGGATGTGGTTTTTTTTTTTTTAAGTTTCACTTGAGAAATGAATCCCTAGGTCTTCCTCTTGCCCAGTTTTGAGTCCCAAATTTAAAAAACATGGTATAGAAATCCACGCTAACATTTAAACCGATTCCAGGTGAGTGCTGCCTCTGAGGTTCAGGGAAATATGTGCCCTTTTACAATTTGAGCACCTTTTCTACCAATGTGCTACATCCTCTTGCTGCTTCCCGTTTTCATTGCACTTTGCTGAGGGGGAAGCCCACCTTGGTTCATTCCAGGTGCTCCACCTCCTTGTCTTGCTGAAGGCTGCTGGAAATAAATTCATACAACCTGGAAAACTGAAATGGAACTGATGATCGGACTTCAGTTCTATCCTCTATCTTAAACAAAACATAAGCATCTTTTGTAAGGCTGTTCTGTTGGTTTTGAGTTCTTTCAGTTTTTGCTTATCTTGGAAGGCTTTTATTTCTCCTTCTACTCTGAAGAATAGCCTCACTGAGTACAGTAGTCTTCAGTGGCAGTTTTTTTCTTCAGAAGTTGAAATACATCATTTCATGCCCTCCTTACCTGTATCATTTCTGCTGAGAAATCTATTGCTAGTGTAATGGATTGCCCTTAAATATGACTTGGCCCTTTGTCCCTGCAGATTTTTAAATTCCTTTTGTCTTGTGCTTTTAATGGTTTGATTGTGATATGTGTTGAAAAGCTTTTCCGGTCTTATCTGCTTGGAGTTCTACAAACCTCCTGTACCAAGATGTCCATGTCTTTCCTAAGATTTGGGAACTTTTCTTATATTATTTCAGTGAATATATTTTCCGTGCTGTTAAACATTTATATCTTCTTCTTCAGGCATGCAGATGATGTGGATGGTTGATCTTTAGTGGTGTCCCAAAGATCTTAAATGTTTTCTTCATTCTTTTTGGTTTTTCATCTTTATTCTCTGTGTGTGTGTGTGTGTGTGTGTGTGTGTGTGTTATTAGGGATTTAGTCCAGGGGTGTTCCATCTCTTGGCTACATCTCAAGACCTGTTTTTTAAAAATTATTTTTAATTTGCAGACAATGTCCTGCTAAGTTGCGGAGGCCGGACTTGAACTTGTGATTATCTTGCCTCAGCCTCCTGAATTGCTGGGATTACAGGAATGCGCCGTTGTGCCTGGCTGTGAATGTGATATTTTGAAAGACCTGGCTTCAAGATGCAATGGTTTTCCTTCTGTAAAGAGACACATTATTTTAAGAAATTTATGATTAGGGGACTTTTCAACTTTATCTACCAATAAGATAACAGAGATCATGTCAGACTAAGGATCTTGAGAATGACCAAACCACCACAAACTGTCTTGTGATCACCAGACTGATATCATCCCTATATACCTTTCCGTACTCACTCTCCACTAAGTTTCCTTTAAAAGAAGAGCTGGGAACCCACAAGTGTGTGTCTCACTATCTGAATGGCCCACATTCTCCCTTGCATACATCCCTTCCCTCTGCTAAATAAATCTTTGTGCCTCTACTGATACATGCTGAAATTCTTTTTCCTTCTGTACATCAAGGACCTCACTTGTCCTGAGTTGAGTTCTTCCCGTCTCCCACAATTCCTGGGGACCCTCTTCCAGTGATATCTTTTCTCTGGCCACAGTTACTCCTACAATGGGAGTAGTGGTCCCTATTGGGTGATGTGAGATTCCTCAGACTCTTGATGTTGAGCTTCTTAGCTTAAGCTATTTATTGGTGAGATAATCAATTGTGCACAGTTAATTATCATAATTGAGTAAATTTGAGGTTAACTTTAAGATTTATAGATTTCCCAGGAATTTGGAATTATAGGCCTGGAGAGAGACTGACTTAGGGAGTAACAGGCCTAAAAATGTATACAGAACTTCTGAATTAAAATTATATTTCCTTGCCCTTCCTTTTTGTCCCCCTTTTACCTATTTTTTCTATCCTACCTTAATGTGGGTCCAGGTGCTTTTCAGGGTGAAGTGGGGGCAGGAATCACAGCATACCCTTTAGGGGGCTGTGATTGCTACCCGGTCTTGCTAGCAATGCATGATCAGACAAGATGTGTGGGGCAACAGATGTAGGGGACCAGCCTATGTGTGGTGTCAGAAAAGTTATGTTGTTACTCTGCTGCTACTGTGGCTGTGCATGCCCAGGAGCAAGACCTTGGATACCTCTAGCTGTGCACACCTGGGAATGGGGCTGTGTTTTCCTCCCTGCTGCTTCCCCTACCATTCTTTCCATTATAATGCCTGACAGGGCTTGAGCCAAAAGTGGGTCTTAGCTGGAACTGGGAACCTTGTTTTAGTGCTTGTCTCTTCTGCTGTAGTTTGGAACTTAGATTATTCACATGTGCATCCACTGGACTTAGTATTAGGCTGGCCACATGGTGGGAAATTGATGAGTGTTTGCTGAATGAATGAATGGGGACAATATCCTGGCTGACTTTGTCTTTATTCTGACAGCATAATATTTTCCAACTAAAATTTATTACTTCTTGTTATAAAACCAATATGGGCTGAAAGCAAAAATTTTAAAGTACGGCCAAGAACAAAAATCATTTTTTTAATCTTACCACCCAGTGATATTCAATATTCACACATTAATATATATGCCCATATATATCCTTTCAGAATTATAAAAATGTTTGCATGCATGTTTTATGAAATATTAATTTTATATAAAATTTTGTTTTGACTTTTCTACCTAACATTATATTATCCTCTTCAGTGATGTTTTATACTGCTTCAAGCATGATACATAATATTGGTTGCATACTATTTCATAAGATTGACAAATCATATAGAATAATAATTTCTAATAATTCTTTACAAGCATATATATGGAACTGGGTCTGCATTTCTGATTTTTCCCTTAGAAAAGAGTCCTAGAGGTAAAATTTCAACCCCCAAGTATATGAATAGTGAAAAGTTTATGATACAGATTTTTACATGTTTTCCATTGTCTGACATTTTTATTTAATTAATATATTTAATAACCTTAAAACTGTATTAGGCAATTCAACAAATGGTGCTGGACAAACTGGTCAGCCACTTACACAAAGTTGAAATTAGACCCATATCTTTCTTCTGGCACGAGAATCAAATCAAAATGGATCAAGGAGCTAGGAATTAAAACAGCTACCTTGCAACTGATGGAAAACAAATTAGGTCCAACACTTCAGCATTTGGGAGTAGGCAAAACTTTCTCAACATGTCTCCTAAAGTGAAGGAAGTAAAGTCAAGAATCGGTGAATGGGATGTCATAAAGCTAAAAAGCTTTTGCACTGCCAAGGAAATAATCAAATTAGTCAAGAGGTTTCCTACAGAATTGGAGAGAATCATGGACTGTGATTCTTCTGACAGGGGTCTCATATCCAGAATCTACAAAATCCTTAAAAAATCTCAACTTTAAAAACAAAAACAAACCAATCAATAAATGGGCCAAAGAGCTAAATAGAAACTTCTCAACAGAGGACATTGATCAAGCCAATGAATACATGAGAAAGTGCTCTAAATCACTAGTAATCAAAGAAATGCAAAAGTAAACTACAGTAAGATATCACCTCATGCCAGTCAGATGGCTAAAATGAAGAAAATAAACAATAATAGATGCTGGAGGGGTTGTGGAGAGATAGGCACACTAGCACACTGTTGGTGGAACTGCAGACTAGTACAGCCCTTCTGGAAGCAGTGTGGAGAATCCTCAAAAAACTAGGGATGAACCCACCATATTATCCAGCTATTCCTCTACTGGATATTTTTCCAGAGGACTTAGAATCAGCACACTACAGTGACACAGCAATATCTATGTTCATAGCAGCTCAGTTTATAATAGCTAAGTTATGGAAACAACCTAGATGTCCCTCACTGGATGAATGGATCCAAAAACTATGGTACATATATACCATGGAGGTTTACTCAGCAATTAGAAACAATGATATTGCAGCCTTTGAAGGTAAATGGATGGCTGTGGAAGAAATCATGCTGAGTGAAGTTAGCATAACCCAGAGAACCAAGGGTCGAATGTCTTCACTCATTTGTGGAGGCTGGAGCTAAATAAACCCTGACCATTGTGAAAGGCAGTCAGCTCTCACATATTAAACCCTGAAAAGGTGTAGTGACATACAACTTAAGGCATTCATAGAGATATACTGGGAAGGAGGTGGGGAGGGACAGGAGTGGGTAATTAGGGTGGGCTCTAGGGAGTAAATCCAATTTTCAGAATATAAATATATTACTTTGTTGGAAAAATAAAAAATTAAAAAAACTGTATCAGGCATATGAATATTCAATAAATAAGCCTAATAATTACTATCATTATTACTTATTTTACAAATATGTTACATACCTACTACATGGAAGGCCCTGTTCTAGGAAAGTAGAAACAAGTATCTTCAACAGTGAACATGGGTGTTGATATCACTACATATTTGCACTGAGTATCACCATTTTTCTAATTTTGCTAGTTTCATGGGTGAAAAAAATGGTATTCCAGTGACTGAATTCATGTTTATCATTAATAAAGGCTAGCAAAATTTTCCAAACGATTACAGCTAAACTGCAACATTCAGTGTTTTCTTTTTAAATCTTCTCCCCTCTTTCTTAAATGCCAACAATCCCCACATTCTAACCCTAATTCATCAATCTGCCACTCCCCAGCACCATCTTCTTTTTCTTGCTTTTCCTGTACAAGGTTCATTCACTCAGTCACAATATATTTGTGGGAATCATGGTGCTATGTCCTGAGAAAATAGCAGTAAACCAGGTTGTCATGATCCCTGCCTGGTATCTAGCAGAGAACTAAGATGCTGAGCCATATGGCTTTATTCTCATGAGAAAGAAGCACAGGATGTTTTGAAGGTTAACTCTCAGCCCTTTGGGATTTAAGGGAAACGTTCTTTGAGAAACTGTAGTTTAAGCCAAGACCTGATGGATAAACAGGAGTTAACAGTCCCTGAGAGCAGCATGGAGGGAAGATAGGTTTAAGAGCAAAGAGAGAACATAGCATATGTAGAAGCCTTGATGTGGAAAAGACATTTAAGGCAATGACAGAAATCCAGTTTGTGTGAAGTGAGAGAAAGAGGACAGAGTGACATAAGATGAAGGTCCGTGGGGTCAGAATGCACCTGGCTTCAAGCTAGGCCAACTTGTCTCCAATATGCTTAACTGAAACTTACTTCTCCTCTTGGGCCAGGAATCCTCTAAGTCAGCACCCTTGCCTTTGTATACAGCTCACCTAATACAATGTGTACGGTTTCCAGAGGGTAGTGAACTCTTATCAAGGTTCAGCCAAGGGGCATACTCAGAAATCTACTCCCATCATCTCAATAAAAAAAATTTAATGGCTTTGAAATCTCTCCTTTGCTAAACATCAAGACCCTGGAACAAAAGGAAACTAAAGGACTGATGTGCCTGGAAGATATTTCATAGTGTTCTGTTATATCAGGGGTCTCCAAAGGACCTGTACAGAGTTGACATTAGAGGCTGAAGGGGAATGTATGCTGGTGCTGCTGAGTCATTTGCATGAGTGTTTAGGGCAATGACCAGCATGCACTAAGATTATTGCTTCTCTGTCCTTTCAGGGACTCATTCTGGGGCCTTGCTCCAACCCGTCACCTTGAAGAAAGCCCTCTTCACATCCTTGTTCCGGAGGCTATAAATGATGGGGTTGAGAAAAGCAGAGATGACATTGTAGAACAGGGCCAGCTTTTTGTCCTCTTCTGGGGAGGCCTTAGAGCCAGGCTTCATGTACATGACCATGGCTGGCAGACAGAACATGGTGACCACTGTGATATGAGAGGCACAAGTAGAAAACGCCTTCAGCCTCCCCTGTGCTGAACGGATCTTCAAGATGGCAATGAAGATGTTGACATAAATGACAAGGATAAGGGACAGTGGGATCAGTATGACACTGAAACCAAGAATAAAGTCTACTCGGTCATTAACTGAGGTATCTGCACAAGCCAACTTTAAAACAGCAGGTACTTCACAGAAGAAGTGGTTGATCTTGTTGGGACCACAGTAGGGCAGTCGCATGGCAAAGATGGTGTAGACAAGAGCAGAGGTGATACCCCAGAGTCCACAAAAAATGACCATTACCCCACATAGCCATGGGCTCATGATGACCTTGTACCTGAGTGGATGACAGATGGCCACATACCTGTCTATAGACATGATGGCAAAGAGCCAGGACTCAGTGACACCTAACACTAAGAAAATGTACATTTGAGCCACACATCGGGAAAAGGAGATGGTCTTCTCCTGGCTGGCAAGATGTGCTAACATCTGGGGCACAGTTGTGGTGGTATAGCCCAGGTCCAACATGGAAAGAATGCCAATAAAGAAGTACATGGGAGAGTGAAGGTGGGAGTCCAGGCAGATGAGGATGCTGATCAAGCCATTGCCCAGAATAATCAACAGGTAGATCATCAGAAAGATTGAGAAGAGCAGAGGTGAGGTCTTGAGGCCCAGTGAGAAGCCCAGAAGTATGAATTCTGTCACAAAGGACTGGTTGGACTTTTTCATTTTCTTCTCTCTCTCAAAGAAAAAGAAAGGCACCAATTCAGAGAGGGCATTAGTTAAGGTGTTCACTGAAAGCTGTGGTCATTGATGGGGTTAGGTAGTGACAGTGTCCAATTCTGACAAAACACCATAACATCTGCACCTTCCTGCCCCAATAAGACAGCCTATCTTACCTTCTTTTGTCCCCTCACCAATCCCAGGAGATTCATGAAGAGGTGAGTATTGCATTTGGTATTGAGTATGCCTCCAAATCACTAGCAATTCCTCATCTCAGCCTCAGTTTCCTCTGCTCTGAAATGAAAGCATTGGACAAGCTCATCACTAACTCCCCTTAGCATTATCTTCTCCTTCCTACAGCGAAGTGTTTGGAGTATTTTCAGTTCTGTCTGAGCTTAATCCCCTGATAGCCAATTTCTTCACGAGAACAGGGAAAGAACACCTCTCCAAAGATATATCATTGGCATTGTTGGTACCTGGGGAATGGAGCAGTCTTGTTGCTGTCAGGGTTACTCCTTTTCCTGGCACCAATTGTTCTAACATCCAACTTACTTGTTCTGCAATCTGCTTGTTCTTTGGAGCATCTTGAGTGAGTCTGCATAAGAACCTTGTGCCTGCATTAAATACATTAGATTTTTTTTCACTTTGGTTAAGAGTTTGAACTTCTTATGTGCTAAGTACCTTTCCAGGATCTTCACAGACCTTATACAATAGCTGTCCGGTAGCCAGAAGACAATCATTTTTACTAAATCCCTACTTTTCATCAAAGAGTCTTTGTAGGTCACATTGTCTCTCTAGGATGGCCTTAGATTCTCTATCTGCACAAAGGGTAGTAGTGCCTGGGCCAGGTGGTCTTAAAGAGAGACAAACCCCATAGCAGGGTGGAGACAGCTGGCTATTTTTGAATCCTGGCTCTGACTTTATTGCTGTGAGACTTGGACTGTTAGCTGATTTACCTAGACCTTATCTTTAAAATAAGAATAAAAATATCTTTTTTTTTGCAAACCACATTATTCCTATGAAGAAACATCCCAAGAATGTAAGAATTTTCTACCTTGAATCTTAGAGTGGGAATATATGCCGTCATTTCTCATTTTTCAACCAGAGCCAGTGAGCGTAATGTTCTTGGAGAGTCTGGTGTGTAAGAGTGTCTAACCTGGCTGAATGATGAGGAAAGACTGTGTTCAATTGAGACTGATATCTCTAAACTGACAAAGTGAGCCTGTTCCACAACCAGAAGTTGGATCAGAAACTCAGATTCTCTGAGCTTCTGGGTCCCTACCTATCCCTGACTCTCCCAAAGGTGTGCAGACTACTTGGGGAAAAGACTGCCCAATAATTAATATAATAAAAATGGCCATTCTACCAAAAGCTTTATATAGATTTAACGCTATCCCTATAAAGATACCTGTGTCGTTCTTTAAAGACATAGAAAAAGCAATTCTCAAATTCATTTGGAACAACAACAAACCAAGAATTGCCAAAGCACTACTAAGCAAGAAAGATGAAACAGGCGGTTTTGCCATTCCAGATCTAAAACTATACTATAGGGCCATAGTAACAAAGACAGCATGGTACTGGTATCAAGACAGGGAAGGAGACCAATGGAATAGAATAGAAGACCCCGAAACAAACCCTCAAATCTTTAAACATCTGATTTTTGACAAAGGGGGACAAAATATTACATGGAGAAGTGACAGCCTCTTCAACAAATGGTGCTGGACAAACTGGTCTTCCACCTGCAGAAAGTTGAAATTAGAACCATATCTTTCTCCTTGCACAAGAATCAAATCAAAATGGATCAAGGAGCTTGGTATCAAACCAGCTACGTTGCAACTGACAGAAGAAAAAATTGGTCCAACACTTCAACATTTAGGAGTAGGCAAAGACTTTCTCAACAGGTCTCCGAAAGTGAAGGAAGTAAAGTCAAAAATCAGTGAATGGGATGTCATAAAGCTAAAAAGCTTTTGTACTGCCAAGGAAACAATCAAAAGAGTCAAGAGGTTTCCTACAGAAATGGAGAGTATCATGGACTT
>PVKS010028729.1:0-26097 GCA_004027875.1 Aplodontia rufa
TACTATAGCTAGACTATGGAACCAACCCAGATGCCCCTCACTCGACGAGTGGATACAAAAACTTTGGTACACATATGCAATGGAATACTACTCGGCCATTAGAGAAGACGATATTATGGCTTTTGAGATCAAATGGATGGAGATGGAAGGAATTATGCTAAGTGAAGTATCCCAATCTCAGAGACTCAAGGGCCGAATGGTATCTCTCATCTGTGGAAGCTGGAATACATGGGGAAGCAGTAGGGTAGACAGCTAAGCTAATAATAACTTCAAATTGTATGATTCTCAATGCAACAGGGAGATGACTCCCTAGGATACTTGGAGGCATAGGGAGGGGGACAGTGGGGGAAGGGTGTAGGAAGAACACCTAAGAGACTGGAGAGTGGGAATATGGGGGAATCATCTCAGAAGGAGATCTCTGTCCTCCACGAAATATCCATTTAACTCAGGAGTTCTTCTGGGGGAAACAGCAAGAGGGGGAACCCAAGCTGGGCATCCATGACATGCATTAGCCCTGGATAACTAAGTATATATACATTGGTTCTGGAATGTTTGGTAATGTTTCCCCCTCAATTGTATCTCTATATCCATCTAATAAAAAAAAAAAAACTTGTCCTAGGTCACACAGTCACAGAACATCAGCGCTGGGATCTGAGGATGGGCACCTGGCTCTGGACAACGGACTTGCGACTCCCGTGCTGATCAGCGCTATGACTGAACGCCACAAATGTGGTGGCTTTCAGCAGTGCCGGTTAGCTTATTTCTATTTGCTTTATTTTTATTTTTTTCAAAGAGAGAGAGGGACAGTGAGAGTCAGAGAAAGAGAGAATCCACTTTCTTTAGTTTTTCACGTGGCTTTCGTTGCTCCGACACTTCACTGTCGTACACGGTGCCGGGGTTCGAACCCGCGTCCTTGAGCATGCCAGGCAAGCGCCATAACAGCCGAGCCACCGCTCCAGCTCAGCTTATTTCTCTTGATGCAATGCTCTCAAATGTGCTTTCTCCCATATGTGGAAGCCAGAGAGGAAAAAGGAAGAGAAAGGTGGTGGTGGGCAGGGAGGCGGAATCTCATGGAGATGGAAGAAGAGGCCATCAGCAAAGTAGAGGAACAGGAGCAGGGGAGGGAGGAGGGCAGGGGAAAGGCAAGTCCCGGAGAAGGATGCTGAGCAAATTACACTGGCACACTGTGTGCGTGTACAAATGTAAAATGATCAATCCCACCATTGCGTAAAATTATAATGCACCAATAAAACAGGGGAAAGTGTAGTTTTACAATTTTGTAGTTTGGGGGGATGGAGGCCCCAAATCTAACTTGCCTGTGGTCCTACAGGACATTCTAGGGGAGAACGTGCTCCCTTGCTGTGTTAGTCAACTGTTTTGACACTGAGATCAAAATACCCATCAAGAGCAGCTTAGAACAGGAGATGTTTATTTCAGGGTTGCCGTTTCAGAGGTCTCGGTCCATGGTCCTCCAATTCCATTGCTCTGGGCCCAAGATGATGGCGGAACATCATGGCAGAAAGGTGTGGGGAATTAAAAATACTCAGCTCATGACAGCCATGAAGCAGGGAGAAAGCACAGGAGGCAGGAACAAGGTGCATAATCCCCAAGGTGCACCCCCAGCAGTAGCCCCAGCCTACTGCTCCAGCCACCACCCAGCTGCCGACAGTTTCCACCCAGAATCCATTCAAATTACTAAGCCACCAAACGGATTGATCCACCGGCTGGGTTATAGCTGTCATCAGCTGATGAGTTTACCACTGAGCGCTCCCGCACCGTCTGACACGAGATTCTGGGGACCTCATATCCAAATAGTAGTGCTTGCCCTGGGTAGCATCTAAAGCCTGCCTGCCTTCCTAGTCCACGCCTCGTCCTCCAGCTTCAAGACCAGCCGCAGAACGACTCCCCCTCCCTCCCTCCCTTCCTTCCTTCTTTCTTTCCTTCCTTCCCTCCTTCCTTCCTCCCTCCCTCCCTTCCTTCCTCCCTTCCTTCCATCTTTCCCTCCGTCCTTCCTCCCTTCCTTTCATGTTTCCTTCCTTCCTTCCTCTCCTCTCTCTCCCCCTCTGCTCACACCTCTCCACCTCTCCTGGCTCCCTCTTGCAGGGACTCTTATAATCACAGCAGGACCCCGGATCGTCCAGGACAGTCTCCTCACGCCAGGATTCTTGCTTTGATTGTATCTGTGCAGGCTGCTTTGCGACCTAAGCTGATGTGCTCACAGACCCCGGGACGAGAATGTGCCCGTCTTTGGAGGACCGGCATCCTGTCCACACTGACTTGAGACATCATCTCCTCCATCCCATGGTGGGAAGGGCAGAGGGGGGCGGTGAGACAGGGAAATTAATGTCAGTCCTACGACATTAAAAAGAATCTGCACCAAAGAGCAGTTAGACAAAGCCCAGGTGTGCAGGCAAGAGAGGGAGACTTAAATGACACCAGGGACCCTTACAGAGCGCTTCCAAATGTCTAGGCCTTGTTCCAGACTCGCTCCCCACATTCTCTCCCTGATGTATAAAGGTGACTCTGTGAGCCACTATTGTCACCCCATTTTACAGAAAAGTAAACTGAGGCAGAAAGCAGCCAAGGAATGCCTAGCAGTCCGGGAAATGAGTGGAGCTGACCCCTGTGCCTTAGAAGGACGCTCACGAGTATCACCTGTCACCCGCACGCTGTATTTATGGTCACAGGGCACTTCCGGGGAACACACAGCTTCTCTCTCTTGAGTGCTTCTCCTGTGCCAGTCCTGTGTCTCCAAATCCTGTCCCCACAATCCTGGATACTAGGACCTCTCTCCCCGACAGTGATAAAGGACCAAAGTGAACACAAGCCTCAGACTTTAAAACCTGGCCTGTTACCCCCAGAGTGGCCCAGGGGCAGAGCATGGAAAGGAGACTCAGTGTTGCAGACCTACAAAGTCACCTGCCCCCCCCTCAACCAGCCCCAGGAGCCCTCTTTGCCCTTCAGCCACCGTGGAGGGGCGGGGGAGGCTGTGTCAATTATGCATGACATCCACCAGATAAAGCGCATTCCTTGCAAGCGCCAGGCCAGCCACTCAGCAGTGGTGCCTGGGGGTTTTATGTTTTCCTGCCTTGCCTTGGGCCAGCATAAAGATGCGACCTGCAGACTGCATTGATCTCCAGAGCCTCCCCTGGCTCACTGCCCTGTAAGCGGTCTCCCCACTGGTGCCCCCCAGCAGTCTCCTGTCCATCTTCCATTTCGTCTAGGAAAGGCTCTAGTCTGGGGGTCCCCGGGAGGCTGGGATGTGTTCTCCTAGCCATTGAGAAACAGGTCCCTAAGCCAGACTTCCCTAAATTCCCTCACTTGCCAAAACTTCCTTAGGCACCCGTCAGCAGCAGCTGCAGGCCACCCAGAGGAAGAGCCCCTCAGAGGACTCTCCAGAGGTGGGGACATGGCACAGCACAAGGATCTTCATCGCAGTTTCCAGATGCAGAAATGTAGCAGCAGGGACAGGGTTGTCCCTGACCCAAGTCACACTGCTTATGAATCACAGAGCTGGTTTCCAAACCAAGGGCTTTGCCTCCTCTGCCTGGCGTCTTTTCTTGCAGAGGTTGGAAAGATTTAACGGTTCCGAGCTAAGGTTGGAAATCAGAAAACACCTTTCGAATAAATCTCAGGAGGGAATTACATACGAAGGGAAGGCCACACTTAGCCTAGGTCCTGGTACATAGTAGGTGCTCAAAAAATATTTTAAGGAGAAAGGATGGGAAGGAAAAGGGAGAAGGAGGGAGGAAAGGAGGAAGGACCGAGGGAGGCTTAATTTCAGAGGTGATCATGTTTCCGCACTGAAAGAGACAGGGAGCCTGACAGTTTTATGGTTCAATTGTTTGTATGGATTTTGAATAAAAAATAAATTGGCTTCTTTTAAAGAGGACAATCCTGAAAACCAGGGAGAATGGCGGTGAATCATGCATGTCCGCCCTTGGCTTTCTTCCTGGCTGTTTGCAGCCAGCAAGGGCTTAAAGCAGCTCTAGAGGGGCTGGCAATGGGCCTCCCTGTCCCTGTCCCCCAGGCCTGGCCCTGGAGTCCGCAGGGAGGAAAGCACACTGGGGAGTATGTCTGTTGTCTTTGTATTGAATTAGGGGCGCCGGCTGCATTGAGTCTATCTGCTCTTCCCTAAGACCCGATACCCACTGCTTCCTTCTTGCTCTGGTGTCTTGGACAAGCTACTCCCTCTCATCTGCCAAATGGGATATAAGAGAGTCTCCCTCCCATTTAATGAGACGTGACCTGTGGGGTGGACCTGCCTCAAACTGGGTACTGGTCACATGCAGCCGACGTCAAAGCAGGAATGCAGAAGTCTTCGATGGAAAGCAGACATCCGGAGAAATAAAGAGGAGGGGACTCGGGGATATCCACGGAAGCATGTGCAATTTGAGAAAAGAGCAGAGCCTGGGGAATTGCCTCCTCAGGGAAACCTTCCCCATGAAGGGCCATTTGTAATATTTGTGTAAGAAGAAGATCAAAAGTAAGCCCGAAGAGACAGCAGGGCTTACAGCTGGGCGGGATTCCTTCATTTGCACGTGAGAGGAACCAGCTGATTTAAAATAGTTTAATCCACTAGGGGGGATTTATTGGCACCTGTAACTTTCAAGTCTGGCTTCAAGCACAGCTATATCAAGCTACCAAACAACGACCGCAGAGAGCCATGTCTCTGTTGCTGTCCTGCTCTAAGTGCAGCTCCTAAATGGGGCTTCCAGCCTCTCCAGCCTTAATCTTTATACCTTCCCAGCAACCATGAAGAAGAGAGAACCTTTTTCCAACAGGTTTAACCAAAGTCCCCACCGCTCACTTTTATCGGGCTAACTCAGGTCCTGTGACCGGCCCTGGACTGATGGCTGCAGCCAGGATGGGGACATAAGCTGATTGGTCAAGCAGGGGGTCACTCATCAGCTCTTGTGACTAGAAGGTCGCTTAGCCTCACTTAGACCAATAGGATTTAGAAAAAGAAAAGATTTCTCCAAGGAAAGTCAAAGTGCCATTTCAGAGGACGGAGAAACGGCTCCTGGGCAGGCAGCAATGGCTTTCAGCCCCGGGCTGCAGTGCGAAGGGTTTGCGTGGCCCTGTCCCAAACCCTGTGCTGTAAGCTTTGATTTCTTTCTCTAACTCGAAGTGAGCCATGGCATGGGGGATCCAAGACTCTCACTGTGTCCCATCCACCACCCTCCTCCTCTGTGTCCTGGGGATGAGCCCTCCCCAGCACCAGCTGCATGGCACATCGCCACGTGGCCAGCATCGATTAATTCATCCCCATCACCCTGTTCCTGTTCAACATTGGGGTGCTCCGGTTCAACCCTGCTCCGCTCCGGGACTGCGCCTCTGCAGCTCTTCTTACCTCCACTTCTGGCTCATGATTGCTCCTTGGAACTGGAGGTGTTTGACCTCAGCATTCCCTGAATTGATGACCAGAACTTGCCCTTCTGGCACTATTTGACCACCTGGGGAAATTGTTTCCCCCAACTGTACAGTGAGACCCCACTTCGGCAGATGCGCCCCCTCCCCACTGGGCTTGGCTTCCAATGACTGGTGCCATCTCAGGGCATTCTGTGGCCCCAGAAAACAACACCCATAGAGCCAGCTTCCCTCTTTCAAGTCCTTGCTTTTATTTTAGTTTTTATTTATTTTTTGCATTTATCACTTGAAACATGCTCACAAAATTAGACCTTTTTCTGATAGGCTTAAGTGTTAGTTAAGTTAATGCTAGCTGATGTAACAAATAAACCCCAAAGCTTCAATGGCTTGCTATAAAAGGTCTTTTTGTTTTCCTTCCACATGTAACATGCTGATGTGGGTGTCCTGCTCATTGGTGGCATTCACAGATCAGCGACCCAGGATCCACCTTGTCTCCCCACATCACACAGGACCTCAAAGTCCTCCTCATCCTGTAACACATGTAGAAAGGTGAAGCAGACCAATCTACTTCTTAGAGGTCCCAACTCAAAAGTGACCATTGTGAGGTCCGTTCACATTCTGTTTGTGAACCTACTCACATGAGCAGACCTGGGCACAAAGGGGTACTGTGAAATGCAGCATCTTCCTCCTTCCAACAATCCACACCACGGGAAGGAAGCACACAGCTTTGGGAACGTAGCTAGCCCTCTCATTTTATTGTCACTAGCCACAAGTAAAGTGTCTTTTACAGGGATTCATGTGTGGAATCCCCGAGTATTACAGCTTCCCCAGGATAATCACTGTGTGCACCAACACGTAGCCTGGCATCGCTACCGGGCATTGCCAAGTCCCCACGGGTTGGATACCCTTGGGTTCTGCATGCATGGGTCCTGAGTTTGTCCACAGGAAAGGGTACCTGAAACAGCAGGTCACAAAGGATTTAGGCTCTATGTGGCACACAGAGGTTTCATTTGACATAAGTGAGTGCCCAAAATGTCACTTGCAGTGGTCTAGAGACGTAAGACTTCCCACTCCCAGTCTCCCACGTACAAAGTGTCTTCTGAGCGATTCCAGGACCACACTGTGGGGCTGAGCAAGAGTTGTTCCTACTCATGGATGGAGTAACAGCAAGAGACTCACCGCTTCCCTGAACGGGAAAGGTGGGAGAGACTAAGGACTTTGGCTGGACTTTCACTGGTCACCTAGCAATGGCAGCAGCAGGGCACAGGGGTTGTTTAAGTCAGCTTTTTATTGATGCTGCTGTGACCAAAAGACCCGACCAGAACAATTTTAGAGGAGGAAAAGTTTATTTTGGTACTCACGGTTTCAGAAGTCTCAGTCCATGGACAGCAGGCTCCGTTTCTTGGGGTGCGAGGTGAGGCTGAACACTGTGGTGGAAGAGAGAGAGAGAGAGGGAGAGAGGGACCTCGGCTCAACCAGATACAAAACATACACCCCAGAGGCAGCCCCAGGGAACCACCTCCTCCAGCCACACACACCCTACCTACAGTCTCTACCCAGTTAACCCCGATCAGAGGATTAATGCACTGCTTGGGTTAAGGCTCGTAACCCAATCATTCTGCCTCTAAACCTTGCATTGTCTCGCACACAAGCTTTTGGGAGACACCTCCTAGCTAAACCATAATGGGGTTAAGGGCCCAAGCTCTAGGTTTCCAGTTCTACCTCTGATTCATTCTCAGACCATGAGCACATTACTTAACCAACCATGCTGAGCTTGGGTTTCCTCATCTGAAAATCTGGAATGAGAATATAGCCCACCTCTGAAGATGGTTGGGATTGTCCCGTGCACATAACATGTTTAGCACAGAGAAGCACTCAGTATATATTAGCTGTCCTTATTATGATGATTTATTATTATGTAATCAGCCATGGCTACTGATTACATCACCCAGCTTTGGTTTGGGAGCTGTTGAAGGATCCAGCTTTGGGAAGCACTGGCAGACTCATTTTTGAGGTCTTGAGCAGAGAAAGGTCAGGGAGCAGAGGGCTGGCTGCACCCTCCTCTGAGTCTGAGCTCCTGGCATTGGGAAACATCAAACCTGGCTGCTTCAGTGAAGCAGAACCAGCCTTTGTGTGGAGGCAGGGCAGGGCCAATTCCCTTTAGAGCCCCAACCTAACGCTGAGCCAGCTGGTCCAAAAGGAGAGAGCACCGTGAACACATTATGCACCTACCCCAGCCTCTGCCCGCCACCTACACTGCACGCACTGAGCGCTCATCCTGCACGCACACACGCTGCATGCACACACGCTGCATATACACACTCTGCGTGCACACATGCTGCATGCACACATGCTACATGCACACACGCTGCATAGGCACACGCTGCATGCACACACACTGCATATACACATGCTGCATATACACACGCTGCATGCACACATGCTGCATATACACATGCAGCATGCACACATGCTGCATGTACACACTCTGCATGCACACACGCTGCATATACACACGCTGCATGCACACATGCTGCATGCACACATACTGCATATACACCCATTGCATGCACACCTGCTGCATATACACACCCTGCATGCACACCTGCTGCATATACACACCCTGCGTGCACACCTGCTGCATATACACACCCTGCATGCACACCTGCTGCATATACACACTCTGCATGCACACACGCTGCATATACACATGCAGCATGCACACACGCTGCATATACACACACTGCATGCACACACACTGCATATACATACCCTGCATGCACACACACTGCACAACGTTACACATATGCACTGCATGCACTGCACACAGGTACTGCACATACTTTATGCACATATATTACATACACATACACTGCACACACAGTACGTGCACATGTTACATGCACATACTGTATGCACACCCACTGCATGCACACACTACATACACTGCATGCTCACACTGCACACATACACTGCATGCACACCCTACACATGCTGCATACTCACACTGCACGCACACTGTACACACACTGCACACACTGTATGCACACACTATACACACTGCACACATGCACTGCACACACACTGTATGTACACACTACACACACAGCATGCTCACACTGCATCACACGCTACACACAAACACTGCATACATACACTGTACACATGCACTGCACGCACACACCATACACACACTGCACAATGCACTGCACATACTGCATGCACACACACAGCAATGCAGTGCATTTGCATTTCTCAGAATTTGTTCATGGAGAAATCATTGGATCAGGGTACGAGGCCTTGTGAATAAGGCTATCAAAAATGATGGAAAGTGGAGACCTCCTTGCTTCCCAGCAGTTCAGGACCTGCTAGCAATAACGCTAAGCCTATGGCATTACACACCCATTAGAAAAGAAGATGCTGATCTCAGCTTATTGACAGGGGAAGGCGTTCTCAATCTAGCATTTACAGGAAAACCAGATTGAAATAAGCTTCCTGATTAAGGGAGCATTTACATAGAGTTTCCTGTGTACCAAGAACTATACCAAGGGCTTTACGTATTTAGACTCCGCTTAATTCTCACAACAACCCCGTGACACAGAAGCTGTGATGATTATGTCTACAAGTGCAGAGGAGCAGAGACTGGGTCCTTCGAGGACCCAGGTGGAAGGTGTGGCTCATCTGCGCAGTTCTCATGTCACAAGACGGTAATTAAACAGGTGCCTATCACCTGGGCGCCGTGACACACGCCTGTAGTCCCAGTGGCTCGGGAGGCTGAGGAAGGAGGATCCCAGCTTCAAAGCCAGCCTCAGCAACTTACTTGGGGATGTGGCTCAGGGAACCCAAGAACCCTTGGGTTTAATTCCTGATACCAAAAATAAATAACTAAATGCCTGTGTCTTGAAGATGGCTTTAGGCTTCCTGTTAATTGCAGTCAGACACAATCCTAATCCCTACTATTTGTAAATGGCAAGGGAGGGGACTTTATCCGCTCTTACAAAGGTGGAGATCAGGAAATGAAAACACAGGAGATGGAAAAGGACCAGCGCTGGTCCCACATGCTCTTCTGCAGGCCTGCGATCTCTACACTCCTCCTTGCCCTGGCCTAAGCAGCCTCTGGCCACCTTGTCCCCCCAGCTGTGCCACTTGGCTTGCTCCCCAGGACTAGACCCCCAGAGTCCAGGTGGGGTCATTCCTCTCTGAGCTCATGGCTCAGTCAAGTTCACTGCCAAAAAGACACTTTGTATCCTTGTGCTCATTGCAATTCAGTCACGTCTAAGCAGCCCACAGGATCTGAACACAATTTTCTCATTGAATTATGCTAAATCCTTCAGGGAAGGAGGCGAAATTATTTAAAACCTATAAAAACTAAAGCAACATTCTGGCTCTGTATTATAACTTTCTGATCATTATTTAGAGTTAACCTTTTCTGCTGCTAAATCACAAACCCATTTCTGCTGTATATCAGACACCATGGGCCATAAGGCAAGGGGGGGGGGGACATTCAGGCAAAGAGTCGACCAGGGATAGCTCCTTGGGCTCAGGCAGATAATAGAAATCGAGGTGGCATTTTGCTCTTGGAAATCAAAAGTATCAGGAGGTGATTCATTGAAGCAGCAAAGAGAATGAGTTGTAGCTGCGTTGTTATAAATATTAGAGCAATAGATTAGGAGTGAGGTGTTTCTGTAGCATAATGCTCTTGCTGGGAGCAGGAGAATTCATGATTCAGGCAGATAAGGGACGGAATCCTATGCCTGAGATCTCTAGAAAATTATTTATTCCCTCTGAGGTTCAATCTCCCCATACATGAAGTGGGAAGAAAATAATAACTCTTTCAATTAAGAGGTGAGCACTGCTCTTTTTTCCCATTTTTAAAATGAAAAAAATCAAGGCACAGAGAAGTTCAAAGACCTCGAGCAACAGCGGCAAAGCCAGGTTCTGACCTCAGGCAGGGCTGCTCTCTCTGCAAAATACACAAGATGGTGAACGCAAAGTGCTTAATTCAGACTTTGCCATGTAGCAGGTGCTCAATAAATGCCGGATGAACAATTCGTAGCAGCATATTTATAATCAAATCTAGACATAAAATTCATGTAAATAGATTTGATATTTATTGATATATAAATATATTGATCTTATCAATATAGCAGACTAATTCCCATTTATCATTTTTTCTTGAATAGATTCTACTAAAACCCAAAAATAGGTTGGCTGCCCCCTCTCTGATGCTCTTACGCCACCCTGAATTGTTCCCGTGTAGCATTGAGATGTGACCTGTGAGTCATGTGATCAGCTGTTTCACGTGTGGTCGCCACGCCAGCACTGGGAGTCTCCTGGGCACAGAGCCTGGGTCTCTCTCATTCACATCAGCGTGCAGCATGTGTTTGGTATGAGGTACTCAGTCACTCAACAATACCCACTGGGCATCTGCCATCTTCCTAGCACATAGTAGGCTCAACAATGCCCTTTGGGCATCTGCTATGTTCCTAGCACATAGTAGGCTCAACCAAAACCCACTGGTCATCTGCCATCCTCCTAGCACGTAGTAGGCTCAACAACGCCCTTTGGGCATCTGCTATGTTCCTAGCACGTAGTAGGCAGGATAGAAAAGTCCTGCCCCCTCAAGTCTAGTGAATCGTGGACCGTAAATCAACGAACCAGCAAGGACTCGGTACATCAGCTGGTCCTTGTCAGCCTGGGCTGCTCTAACAGGAGTTTCACAGACAGGGTGGCTTACACAGCATTTATTCCCCAGTCCTAAAGGCTAGAAGTCCAAGTTCAAAGCACCAGCGGATCCATTGTCTGGTGAGGGCCCTTTCTGGTTTGCAGAGGACAATTTTTTGGTTGTATCCACACATGGCCAAGATAAATTGGTCTCTTCTTATAAGATCCTAATCCCATTCATGAGGTCTCCACTCTCATGACCGACATAACTCCCAGAGGCCTCATGTCCTCATGTCAGTGAATTAATCCGTGAATCAGGTGAAGCCTCTGATAGCTTGGCTGTCTCACCTCTGAAACTTCATGAGCTTTGAGGAGTCACCTCCTGTCTAAACCACGAGAGATCTCAAGTGGTGGAACCGTCCTCTGTATCTTGACTCTGTTGACGTCAAGGTCCTGGTTCTACTGATCTAGAATTTTCCACTGAGGAAACTGGGGAAAGCAACACAGCTTCTCCCAACTGCATGTGAATCTACAGTTATAGAATTATTAATTTAATGCAAAACAGCAATGGTAGCCAAACCTTGAACTGGCGTGAAGACACAGCAGAGCGCAGGCACCCAGGCGTGGAGAGAAACAAAGCAACAGTTTAAAGCACCTGCCCTCCCTCGGCCAGCAGAGGGGACAGTCAGGAGATGCTGAGATCCAGGGGCCCATCAGGGGTTATCACAGCTTCCCGTAGGAGCTGCAGCCCCGGGAAAACTGAGCCTAGCCCCTTCCATCAGCAGGGACATTCCAAGCCCCCCAGTGAGCAGTGGCCACAGCAATGATTGGCAGCCTTCCAGCCAACTGAAGGCATCCCCGGCAGAGAAGCAAGGCTGACCCACCTCAAAGAGCCAGTTGGAGGCAGCCCTGGCTCCCACGGACACACCCAAGCTGCAAGCGCAGCCTCAAGGACCCACCTCTGAATTGCTGTCACAAAATGCCAACCACACTCTTTCGAACATACCATTTGTTTTTAAACTAAAATAGCAATATTCTTCAGCAAGATGCATCCACCTGGGGACTGAACAGAGGAAACGTCATCACACTGGCCATGAGCAAAAGGGTCTACGGCTCCTGTCTGTCAGTTGTGTGGCCACAGGGATTAGTTCATGGCCCAAATGACCTAAGGGACAATTCTTTCAAACTGTTAACCAAGAGTCCTCTTCTGCTGCTCTAAGAAAGTCTGAGAATGGAACCAACACAGAGGAAGGGGATCTCAGTAAAGGAGAGGTGGACTGGATCCTGACATCACTTGGGAACTGGGTCAGGCTGTGCCTAAAGCTACTTCTTGTCCTTTCCAAGAGCTGACAAGCTCCATCTATATGTAAGCCACTGTGGCTTATTTTCTGTCACATGCAACCATGAGTCCTAAATGACAGAAATGGGCTGGTGTGTGAGCTACTGTCACCAGAGGTATGCGAGCACAGGCAAGATGACCCTCCGTGATGGATGCATTAGCAGGATGCTGGCTCTAATAGGGTGGACAACAGATTGCCACGAGCTACTCGGTGTGGTTTTAGGACTATTCATCACACAGTTAGGGGAGCGATGGATTTCCCAGCAGGATAAATGAAGATCAGTTGCTTCACCTGGGAAGGTGAGGTTCTGACTGACAGCTCCTGATCGCCGGCTGCCACTTCCTGTGCGCCTCGGCTGCTGCCTAGTTCACCCCTGGAACTGAGCAAGCAACTTCCTGCCTCAGGGCCTTTGCACTGACTGTTTCCTCTGCCTGAAAAGTTGCTCCTCAGGACCTCTGATGGCTGGTTCCTGCTCACAGAAGGCCAGAGGTCACCTGCTCAGAGCAACGTTCCCCGATTGCAGAGTATGAACCGCCCACCAGACCTCACGCTAGGCACCCTCTAGTCCGCTGTCATTTTATACCACATTTACAGTCGGAAGTGATCCTGAATCCCACTTGTTGATTATGGATCTCTCCCCCTGCAGCGAAACCCCCATGAGAGCCAGGACCTCATCTGCTGAGTCCTCAGGACATAGTGGAAGAAAGGAGGGAGGGCGATCAAAAGTGAGGGGCTGTTGCCAACAGACAGTGTCAGGAACCGCTGTCCCACGGGGCCTTCTATGCAGCCCTCCTGGCTCAGAAGTTTCCGGTAATATCCAGCCTCAGATGGCCACGCTGGGAACCACTCATTAAAGCCACCCTGAATGGCAGGTGTCCCTTCCTTCCTGACTCTCCCCATCCCTTCCTCTCTGCTTCCTGGAGTCACCTCCAAAATCAAACAACTGCTGCCAAGTCTCAGAACCTGCTTCCCTGTGTGAGGACAGGAAGCCCAGTGGTCCATTTCCAAAATACAGTATTTATCTCTAAACGTAAAGTGACTTGGGATGTGAGAAAGGCAGCGGCTGGAGGGGAGAGAGCGGAATAGAAAGTTACAGTTAACACTGGAGTGTAAAAATTCACAGAATCCAAAGAGGACAAAGGGAGGTGGGGACAACTAAAGATTTATTTCTTTAGATGACCTAATAGGATGCCAGGTGCATTGGTGCACACACCTGTAATCCCTGCAGCTTGGGAGGCTGAGGCAGGAGGATTGCAAGTTCAAAGCCAGCCTCAGCAACTCAGCGAGTCCCTGACTCAAACTAAAAAATAAAAAGGGCTGGGGATGTAGCTCTGTGTTTAAGCGCCCCTGGGTTCAATCCCTGGTAAAATTAATTAATTAATTAATGTAAAACCTGGGTGACGTTAGGGAAGATTGTACACGGAACAGTACTCAGCCAGTGAGGAACTAGAGGAGGGACCTTGCTCTCTAGGGGATACAACACTGGTGGCACCCCATCTGGGGGGTGCCTGCTCCCTGCCCCCAGACACCCCATCTTGCAAGATCATCTGTAATCCTTTGCTTTCTACCATACCTGTGCCTCTTCGTCCACTCTTTGGGTTTGGACAGGTGAGCGTGTTACACCTGACACAGACGCAGCTCCCATTACGTGTCCCTCCCACGTTGTGCGGCCCTGTCGCTTTGCCATCTCCCCCACTCTCCTCTGGCTCCTTCTCCTTTCTTCCCACTCGCCCAGAGCAGGATGAGGGAGTGAGGGTGCTCCTGAGAAACCCAGTCACGTGGTCGTGCGCACGTGCGGAGGGTCACACAGATCTGACTCCAGCCGACACCACGCCCAGGTGGACACCCGCAGCTGGGGATGGACCTTCTTCCTGAGATGGGCGTTCAGGAGAAAGAAAGAGAAACCCTGAATCTTGGGGAAAACACCCTCAAGCCATTGAGATGCAGAAGGCACAGCTGTAAAATTTGCAAAAGTTGTAACATTTGCCTGCGCCCTTTGCCCACACCCTGGCAAACAGGAAAATGTGCAGGGGCAGGAAAAGGCATGAACTTGCGCAGCTCCACCCTGGACCCACCGCCTGCCCCTGATGCAGCCTTTCTGTAAATATGGAACCCCCCAGCCCAACTCAGGGCTGCTTCCTGTCCTTGAGATGGCCCAGATTCTCCCTGAACACGCGTCTGCCTTCCCAAATAAACCTCTGTCCTTGCCTCTCTCTGGCTCATGCTGAAATTCTTTTCCATCACGTGTGCCAAGGACCCCGCTGGTCCTGAATTGAGGTCCCCTGTCCTCGGACCTTTTTCTGGAGCCATCTCTTCACTGGTGACATTCCTACCTTCCCCCGCCTGTGTCCAGGGTCCCAGCCTGCTGCCAACCCCCTCCCCCAAGCCAAGACAAATTCCATTTGCCATCCTGCCTGGCTTTCCCTCTTCAATCTCCTCTCTGGTCCAATTCCCAGGTTTCCCCTGGAAGCCGCCCCTGCCTCCTGGGGACAGGTCCTCCGGACCATGGAGCACCCAGCTCCCCTTCAGAGGGCCTGCAGGCACCCAGGGTAGAGGAAAAGCAGACGAGAGCACAATCTTAACAAAATCAAAGGGAGAAGTGAGAAACAGACTCCCTCTGAAATCCAGGGCAAGTTCCCCACACTGAGAATTAAAGCTCCAAATTGTCTTAACTTCAGAACTTCCTGATAACTTGTTTTCTGTGCTTGCTCATTCTGAGAGTAAATCTGAAAAGCTGCCTCCTGGCCCCCAGAGACAGACCACAGCTTCTCCTCTAATTAAATCTGCATATGGAGATTCCCTGCCTTCTGTCCTACTTGCGTCCTCTTAATAAAACTGCTCCTGGCCCTTGAGACCTTGGAAGATGGTGATTTGAATCAAAAAAATAAATAAAATAAAATAGAATTCTCTATCTTCCTTCAAAACTGGCTTTGAGTACACCCAGTAAGCTATTTTTCCTGCCAATTTCACTCCCAAGTATTGGTGGTGCAGGACAAGCAGTCACAAGCAGAAGAGACAGAAGGGTTAGAGGAAGGCTTCAGCAAGGGCTGGCTCCAGCAAAGTGGCTGAGAAGTCCAGGGCTTCTGGGCTTCACCTTGATCTAGCCTGGATGCAGAGAGCCACAGAGGAGAAAGGAACCCTAAACCGGGCTCTGAGTGAGGTGATGGCTAGCTCCCGTCAGGGCAAAGAAGTCCCTTAGTGTCACCTACTCAATTCCCTGGGGAAGCTCTGAGGCTTAAAGGCTGAGACTGTGGTCAAGTATCACAGACAGAAACCAACATCTTCCCTCCTTTCTAACACCTGCTTTCCACATCCATACCACTCACATAATTAGAAATGCAGACTCTCAGGCCAGGCCCCAAACCTGAAGACCAGAATCTGCTTTTTAAACAAGGTCCCCAGGTGACCCTCTGCACATGTGAGGGGGCTGAAGGGCACACTTCAGACTCCAGGCTGAGCCATCTGAAGAGAAACCCAATGTGCCCTTCAAGCAACTTGGGTTGAACCGCGAATCAAGTGCTCACAGCACTCGGGGCTCCTGGGGCCTCCCCAAACTCTCCAGAGGTGGCATCCCGGGTTTCCTATGTTTTCCGCTGGAGACACCCAAAGGGCTCCCCAGGGTTCTCCAGGGGAGAGATGGGGACCGAAGAGGAGGGATGGCTTTGAAAGCTACGAAACAAAGCAGCGGTCAGTGCGGATTTTCAACAGAGTCAACGCTGGTCTCTGGAAGAGGAGCGGGATGGTGGGGACAGGAGGGAGGCGGTCTGGGGTGGGAAGGAGCAGGGAAGGTATAAGCGCCTGGCCTGCGAGAGAGACCTGAGGATGGGCAGCCTGCAGTCTCCTGCTCCCCCTGATCCTTCAGATCCTTCGGGAGTGTTGGAGAGGGGCGGGGCTTGTAAGTGGGCGGGGCTTGTAAGTGGGCGGGGCTTGTAAGTGGGCGGGACCACCTCTGCCGGGAACAGTGTGGCCTCAGCCACCTAAAACTGCAGGTGACCAAGCACTCTGCTTCTGGGAACTTACCAGAAGCAAGTGCACATTTGAAAAATGATGCTATGCACCGGATCCGCGCTGTGGCCTCCTTTGAAATTGCAAAAGATCGGGCCTCCAAATTGATGGAGGTGGAAAATCACCAGAAACCACTCACATGAGCCAGGCAGCACGCCCCCCACTCACGGTTTCTAAATCCACTGACTTGGCCCTTACCAAAACCTCCAATCTCAGGCTCTTATTGGGAAAAAAAAAAAAAAAAACCCACCCTACTGAAAAAACCAGAAAACTGGCGCCTAACCCCACCCCCGCCCCAACTCAGTGGATGAAAGATCACCTATCCAAACACCTGGAAAGTGTGTCCCCGCAGCCACTGCACCAAATTTCCTTCCTCTGTGGAGCTCTGGATCCTTTCTTAGTTTTCCCTCCACACTTCCCCTTCAGCCACTTTTCTTCTACAAATGGCCATAAATAAGCCATGGTAAATCCACCCAACCAAATGCCACAGAGCAACCCAAAGGCCTGAGAAAGATCCGTCAGTGTCAATGTGACATCATCTCCAAGACGGTTGCACACGCACACCGAGCCACTGATGTGCACAAGATACCTGGAGCCGGACGCAGAAGCCGGCAATTTGGGGAGGCTCTGGGGAGGGGGAACGGAGCATCATGACACAGGTAAGACAAACCTACACTTCTGAATTATTTGCTTATATTAATAGGAGCCGGACAGATGTGAGCAGAGGGAACATGAGGTTAAGGGAATAATTCCATCAAATGGACCCACTGTGCTGACCCCACCTGCTTTCTTTTCCAAGAAGCAATTTACCTGCAGCCCTGCCTGGCTTAAGAGGATGTGATATGTTACCATTTCTCAGCAAACTATCTGTTATATTCAGGGTAACACAAGTTACCCTGCGCAGGAGGGAGGGTGTGACCCTTACACAGACCGGATCCCAGAACTCGGGGAGGTAAGGATAATTCCTTGTAACTGCAAAATCTTTAAGAACAGATTCCAAATAAAACCGGTGTCAGCATGAACCAAAGTGACCTCAAGTGGTCATGGAAGTGGGGATTTGAAAGTCTGATTCCATCCTGCTGTCAGTCAAAAGTCAGGAAGGAGAGGCGGGAGCAGTGGCTCAGCAGTAGCGCGCGTGCCTGGCATGCGTGAGGACCTGGGTTCAAACCCCAGCACCACACACACATCTAAGAAAAACTAAAACCAAATGAAAAGGTAAGATAAATTTGATTCTCCCCCTCCCCTCTCTCTCCCTCCATCCCTCTCTCCCTCTTTCCCTTAAAAAAAACAAAAAGTTAAGACGTAGACCTGGCTGGGATTCTGGATACTTCTGTAGGACCCCAATAAAACTGGAGGGCAGGAGAGGTGCGCCATGCCTCTCCTCTCTGAGAAGACCCCACTCTGTTCCTTGAGAATGACCCCTATCCCCTCTAATAAAGTCATGCCTGTAATCTTTCTGACTTGATTAAAGGGGATCTTTGTGCTGCCTCGGTTTCCCAGAACGCCCTAGCCTTGTAACATTATCCCTGTATCTGCCAACTATTTCTGTGAAACCAAAGACCCCAGGCTGGGCTCAGCTGGGCTTGGCTGGAGCTAGAGGCCCAATCTGGCTGGTGCTCTGGGTCTGCTCCATATGCCACTGTCACCTTGCTCCCTGGGGACACAGCCACCACCTAAAAGCAACAAGCAGACAGCGCAATTCCCTTTGAGACCTGTGCTCAGAACTGATCCGTTGTCACAGACTGCTGGCTAAAGCAACGCTGGAAGCCAAAGGGCCGAGGAGCACATTGCCCTCCCAGCGGGAGGAACTTCAAAGGTGCGGGGCAAAGGGCACAGATCTAGGAAGGGGTCAATAATTAAATACACCAGAGGTGCACATGAATATGTTATCAGCCTCGGATGACATTATTCAAATGTAAAGAGAGCCTAGCTGGCAATAGCAGGCTGCGACATCTAAGAGGGAGGAGTGGATGGAGGAGGAGGGCACCAGCTAGGAGGAGCTCATCCAGGGGACAGCCTGGGCAGGCAGGGGACCATTGCAAGCCAGGGAGGCTTGGAGAGGTCAAAGTGCACCTCTGTGTCACGAAAAGAAGGATGAACAAATGGGCGCTGGTCCAAGTGTCCCCTTGTCCACACAGCAGCCAGGGTGGCCTTTTCGAAGTGTGGAACTCCCTGCTCAAAGACCTCCCAGTGCATTTAGGGGAAGCCCAAAGACCTGAGCATGGCCTGCAAGGCCCCGCTCCCGCCCCCCTCGGGTCCCCTCCCCATCCCCGTCTCCTCTCTCTGACTCACTCCTGTTCCATGGGTCCCCTGTGTTCCAGCTCAGGGTCCTCACCCTTCCTGCTTAGCACCTGCGCCCCAGCTCTCCCCCAGATCTTCCTGGCACCTCACCGTGAGAATCGTGTTCCACTAATGACCTTCCCTAGAGGCCACCACCGCTCCCATCCAGCCCAGCATTTTGCTTCTTATTTCTGTATTCTCTTGTCAGCCTGGCACTCAATCATCGACCAAATCAGCATGTTAATTAGTCCTCTTATTATGAAGCCCTCCATTCAGATGCAAGTTCCCTGGGGACAAGGACCTTGAACGTCCCACCCACCACTGAGCATCAGCACCTAACACAGGGCTGATATGTTCATATACAGCTAAAAATGAGTGGACGGTGGCAGGTAGTTGGAAACTTTTTTCTGGTGACTTGTATTATTTCTGTAAAGTAGGGATAAGAGAGGAGGGGAGGGGACAGGTGGGGTAGGAGTTGAGGGAGGAAATGACATCTATTATGGGGAAAGAGCTCCTTAGAGATTTCTAAGAAACAGTGAGGTACAACCGAGGTTGGAGAGCAGAAATTGCAGTAGTGCCCGTATCATCTAAGAATTTTGGACCCCCCCACCTCACCCCCACCTGTACTGTGCAAATAAGAGGGAAGTTGGGGGCTGTGTTGGGGCTCCCAGAAAGGTGTGTGGTGTTGATTCTGATTGCTGTAAGGGCCCCATCCTTTGGCAACATCCTCCCACCCGACTTCAGGATTGGACCAGCTTGGATCAATGTCTTCCCTGCAATTGGGATGCAGGAAAAGTCTCTAGAAAGCCGTTGTACGTTTCTCCTTCCTTCTTGCTGCTTCTGCCATGAGAACAAATCCAGGCTAGCCAAGGCCACCCTGGACCCGCCCAGTGACCACAGAGCCAGGAGCAGGTCCAGCCCCAAACCAGCCCCAACCGGCAAAACCAACCAACCCAACCGACTCCCAGATTCCTAAGAAATCATAAATAATTGCCATGGAAGTCATTAACTTTGGGGTGACCTGTTCAGTATTATCAAGATAATCAGTAAGTGACAGAGGGGGACAGCAAGGAAACCAAGTGACTGGAGGTATTGGCAAGTGAATACAGGACTCCATGTAGTTCATTTTCTTTCCTGTCACTCAACAAGGGTAACCCAAAGGGTCATGAACGATTAGCCCAGGGGTTCCAGGTTGGTGGATTACTCTAGGAGTATTAAGTTCACTTCTGGTGGTTTTCCTTAATTTTTGAGCTCCAGTTCCCCCCAGGTATTTGGCCGGTGGGGAAATAGTTCACGAGGGCTCTGGACAATTGGAGCATGACCCTCCTAGTCCTGGCACCAGCCCCAGGTGGGAGATGTCTTAATTGCATTTACAGAAGGGGAAACTAAGGCTCAGGAGGATATAGTGCTTACCTGGATCCCCCCAGCCAGCAGGCGGGAAGTCATGGAATGTCAGGGCAGGTGGATCTGCTGCAAAGCCTATGCAGTTCCCACTACACCACACAGCCTCCTGAAAAAGAGTCTGTGGCCCAGGTGGCCCCCACCCCAGCCCCTGTGAATGCCATGCATGGCCCCATTCTTCCTTGTCCTAATGGGCCCATTAGACCATCCTCTTTTGTTTAAAAGCTCTTCAGTGGGTGGGAGGAAACGTGGCCATTACCTTTGCACATGGCTTTAAGTGCACATGTTGGTCTATCTTTGCGATTTAATTGTCTATAAAATTAGTCTACGTGCAGTTCCCGCATGGATCTCCAGGGCCTGGCACTCTGCAAGCTTCTGAACCAGCCTGCTCCCCTGGGGCTGTGGCACGGCTATGTGATGGGTGTCATGCCCTCTAGAGGCAGCTGGGGACAGCACAAAGCGAGGCTACTTGCCAGGTGTGTGGTGTGCACCTCAACTTCCTCACCTGTAAGTGGGTGTGATCATAGTAGTCATGAGGTTGAGAAAAATTAATACAGCCTTGCAGGGAGAGCACGCTGAGATCTAAACCATGCTCTCCCACTCCGTTTCCCAGAGCCCTTTGGCTCCCCACCTGCTTCAATCAGCTTCTTTTGCTGCTGCGACCAAAAACCCGACAAGAACAATTAGAGGAGGAAAAGTTTATCTGGGGCTCATGATTGAGAGGTCTCAGTCCATAGACAGCCTGCTCCATGACTCCAGGAACAAGATGAGGCAGGACATCGTGGCACAAGTATGTGGCAGAGGTAAAGGGCTCAGGACATGGCACCAGGAAGCAAAGAGAGAGCACACAAAGACACACAGCCCCAGGGACCTCCTCCAGCCACACCCTGCCTGCCTACAGTTACCCCCCAATTAGTCCCTAACGGGGTTCATTCACTGATTGGGCTCAAGCTCTCATAACCCAATCCTTTCACCTCTGAACTTTCTTGCGTCGCCCCACAATTGAGCTCTTGGGGGACAACTCCCGTCTAAACTGTAATACTTCCTGATCCCCAAGTTGTGCCATTAAGTCATGCACCCTCTGGTTCACAGGACAAATGATTCGGGAGAAGAAGTGAGTCAAGAAACCAGGCTTCAAAACTGAGCCCTGATAACTCATGGTGCTCATTCCATAGATTGAAGAGAAGAATAAATGCAGAGCCGGAGTTATCAGCTAAGAGCTGTCTTCTAGGTAACAGGACGCCCACATCAAACTAGCTAAAACAGTAAAGAAACACTGATTTCGGTGACTGATGGGCCTTGGAGAGATCAGCTTTGGAAGTGTTTGACCCTGAAGCTCAACAATGTCAGCCAGTGTCCTCCCTGCCTTCAATGGAGACTTCTCCAAACAATGGTACCACCCCCTGATGGAGGCAAGGAGGCTGCGGAGGCTACAGGGGCTGCCAAGGGTATAGAGGGACAGGCTCCAGCTAGCTCCGCCCAGAAACCCCCAGTCCAGGTCCTCTCTCATTTCATTGGCTCAAAACAGATCACATGCCCATCTCTGAACCAATCGCTGAATGGGCTGGGGTAAATCCAGGTAGGGCTCCTCCCTGGGGCTGTGGGTGTCTCTGCTCCAAGCAGTGAAGGACTAGAGTGGGTCATTGACAAGGGGACTTCTTTAAAGGGTGCGGTATTCAAAGCATAAAGCCTATGTCCCAAAATAGAGCAGGAAAAATAGCAGACGAACTTCCTAAAAAAGTTATCTCATCCATGCTGAATAATTGTTATGGGATGCAATTCATTTGACAGCCACAGTCATGTTCCACATAAGGACCTTTTAGTCAACTGGCAGATGACACTTATGCTTACTATTTACCTAGCTGTGTAGCAGGTTAGACCTTCTCGGTTTGCACTGTTACCCTCTGCCATGTTCGCTCAACAATGACATTGTCTAACAGTGCCTTTCTCAGAACATATCCGGGTCAGGAAGTGACACATGACTCTTTCTTGAGACGCTCCTGTGGGGCTCCCCATAGTCAAAGCAGCTGTCATTATTATTTTCAGAGATCATGGCGGCCAGAAGGTGACAAAGCTCTGCAAGGAGGTCTGGCCACCACAGAACACTGGGAGCTGTCACTTCCAGTAATGATAATAAGAGCCAGGTAGTGTGCTAGACATCTCACATATTAACTCCCTTAATCCTCATCGGCTCATGAAAGTAGGTCCTGTTACTATCCCCAGAGGGCACAGAGAGTAGCAGTAACTTGTCCAAGATCACACAGCTAATCAGCGACAAAATAGGATTTGAATAGAGGCAGGCTTGGATTCTATGCTATCCTGCTTTTTTTTGCCGCATGGCACCAAGAAAGGTCATCCAAGCTTTGACCAGCATTCATTCATTCACAGGACAACCATTTAATATTGACTGTGATGTCAGACAGTCGATAGGAATTTAACGTTTATTCATCTTTTAACATTTATAACATTTATCCACTTCTTCAACAAGTATTTTTTTTTTAGCAAGCACTGTATGTAGTGCCAGGGGACACAGTGGTGAGCAATCCTGATCTCACCCCCACCCTCACGAAATGCACAGTCTGCATTTCCTTGCGAGTTGTGCAGAGCTCACAGCTGAAAGTTCAGGGCTGTCATGCACAGTTGTATGGTATACACACTGCACAACGGTCCCCAACACATAGGGCGAGGGAGCTGAGATCCACCCCTTCTTGCTCCCTCATCACATCTGTTCTGGCATTGAGCCCCATCTGTCCCAGAAGACAAATGTTGTTGTGCTGGCACTGCTGCAATCACCCAGCAGGGGGCGCTTGCTCTATTTGACTCAAAGGCGCCATACTGCACAATCACGGCCATGCAAAAACTTTCCATCCCCTTGCCTTTTGCAGAAGCAAGGTTTTAGTTGTATCCTTTGGTTGGTTCTCAGAAGAGCTGAAGCTAAACTGCCTCTTGGCTCTATGGTCTGCGAAGCAGAGTGGTTTGGATTTGAATCCAGGACTGTGCCTGTTACGTTTGATCTTCAAAGAGCTGGTCTCTCCCCGGGTGCTGATCAAGGAGCCTCAGGGGAACAGAGAACACCAGACTCTCTGGAGGTAAAGCACCTCTCCCCAGTGAATAGAGGCAAAGCTCCGTCACCCAAGGGAATCCAGCCATCTATTGTGACCCTGATCCAAAGGAGTGCTGCAGCACCAGAGAGACCCGAGCTTGAACGGGATGGAAGCACAGCCCTCCATCTGTCTCCTCTGTCCCCTTTCCCAGGGGACCCAGCTCCATGCCCACCAGCCCCCAGAGCACTTTCATCACCAACAGCCAGCCCCTGAACTGGAGGGTGCCCCCAAACTGCACCCACAAAGCCACATAGAGCCTGTAACCAATACAGGCAATAAATACTCTGACTGCCTTCCTGGGCACGGGACAACGAGGAGATATTGCCCACAGCCCGCAGGGCTCCCTGTCGACTGCACCCAGGGTTTTCCAAGGGACCCCACTTGATAACACACCTTTCCCCAGGCTCCTCCATTTCCCTGACTAGCCTCTCCCACCCCCTATTGATTTTCCCTGGAATGCCTCCTAATAAAAATCTCATACACCGCATTTCACCAGAGGACCCGATTCGGGGAGGGAAATCCAGCCTGGGAAGCTAGGAAAGCTGGCCAGCCATGCAGCTGAGTGCCCACTCGCCCACGCTCCTCTCCAAGTCCCCTCACTCATTTCAGGAGACATATGCTAAGGACCCTCTGGGCCAGTCTGGGCCATGGAGCTCAACCTGTTGGCTCCCTGTAGAATCGATCTCTCACTTTTTTGTTATTCTCAGAACTCCATGAAAAATGATTTGTAAAGCCCTTCCTCTCTGTCTCTCCCTCTCCCTCCCTCTTTCATTCTCTCCCCCAGTTAAACTCGGACAACGGTGTTCAAGGACTCCCCGACATGTTTCTCTAACTGACAGCTTTATGGGGCAGTAGCTGCTGATGTTATATGTGTCCTCAGATAGGCTGGTCTTTTTATACTGTGCGTGTCCCCATAAAAATGATTGGTTTTAAGTTGTTATTCTAATATTGCTGTGATTGTAACATTGGAGTTGACAGTCTCCGAAGGAGATGGGTGACGAAAGCTGATGAATAGAAGCCAGGAGGTAGCCTCGGTCCACATGGCAGGAGGGCGAGGCTGTGGGGCCCCTGTCTGCCTGCAGGTAGGGACTCAAAGCCTATTGTTTTTATGTTATTATAAAGATAACAATTAATAAGTGATAGTGTCATAAATAATCAAAACAGCCTCCCCGATCAGATAAAACCAGAAGCGGCCTATTGTGGCCTGAGAAAAAGAGAGATGGACAAAGTCTCGGAGAAACATCAAAGTTCACAGAGGGAGAGAGAGGGTGGGGGACGAAGCCAGAGGCTGTAAAGGAGACAGACAGAGACATGGGACAGACAAACAGAAATGGAAATAAGGAGAAAAGAGACAAAGAGGGGCACATGCACAAAGTCCAAGACACAGACAGACAGCCAGAGACTCACGCAGCTGTGGACACAGAGACGGGAATGAGCCTCAACAGGGAGACCCAGATGGAGAGATGGAGGGAGAAACGGAGAAAGAAACAGAAGAGCAAATGAGGCAGACACACAGAGGAACAGAACATCAGATCAGAAGCCAGCCATCAGCGGCTGAAAGAGAAGAGGAAGAAGAACTGAAAGAAACAGGCAAATGCTTAAAAGGAGGAGGCAGGGGCTGGAGCAGGAGCGGTTGCTCAGTGGTTAGAGCGCTTGCCTGGCATTCTTGAGGACCCGGGTTCAAACCCCAGCACCACATGCACAGCTAAGTGTCAGAGCAACAAAGGCCAGAGGAAAAAATAAATAAAGCTGATTCTCTCTCTCTCTCTCCCTCTCTCTTCAGAAAAATAAAATAAAAGGAGGTGGTGGAGGTGGAGGAAGAAGTGAAGAAACAAAAGAGGCCTCAGGCCGACAGGAAAGGACAGCACCCCAGGGGAACCCCAGGAGGCAGTGGTTAAGGGTGGGAGCTTGTGCACTCCAGATCCTGGCCCAGATGTGATCCTGCTCTTGCTGGTTACCGAGTGGCCTCAGATTCCTCATCTGTAAAGCAGGACCACAGATAGACACAGCACCTACTCCAGCCCCTCATTTATGGTCCCAGCTTCTCTGGAGAAGATCACCGTGGTTTGCTTGTCCTTTGGAGAGGACCACGTGGCAAGATGTCTCCAGCCAGCAGCCTGCGAGGACATGAGACCTGGCTGCTGTCACATGAGTGGGCTTGAAAGAAGACCTCTCCCTGCCCAGCAAAGGAGCCTCCAGAAAGACCCTCAGCCAGAGGACCCAGCTGAGTGCACCCCAACTCCTGACCCACAAAACAACCTGATGTTTGTTTGTGTTCTAAGCCTCTGCGTGTGGGGGTGACTTGTTACACAGCAACTAACAACTGATACAGGTCTCAGCACCCAAAGGTGGAAAGTTGCCATAGCAAGCGCATCTAAGTGAGCGTGCACCTCAGAACCAGGCGAGAGGTGGAGGCGACAGGGACCTTCAGTGAGCTGGAGAAAGGTAACTTGCCGTGAAGAAGCTGTCGTTGAAAGCTGGGCGGTGAGGACAGTGACTGTCCGGGACATGAGAAACACATCATTGCAAATGGAGGAAGCTGCTGAAACAGTGACAGAAAGCTCAGACTCACTTCCTTTCCATGGCCCCAAAACAGGAAGGAGCCCAAGGACCTAGCCTTAAGCGATGCGGGAAGGCATCTCTGGCTTCTCCAGGATGCTCACAGGGAAATATGAGGAGCCCTGTCTTACACCAGCTGCCACGGGAACTAACGCTTTTCTACAGCACCTACTGTTGCTATCGCAGTAATTTCAATGGCTCAAAATGATGCAAATTTATTCCCTGATATTTCTGGGGGCCAGAGGTCTGATGGGCTGACATCAAGCAGTCAACAGAATGTGTTCTTTCTAGAGACCCTGGGAGGAGCCCTGCTTCCTCTGCCACCCTGTTCTTCCCAGCTTCTCAAAGCCATCTGCTGGCCTTGGCCCCTGGAC
>PVKS010028730.1:0-17757 GCA_004027875.1 Aplodontia rufa
TACATATCATATACTAATATATAGTAATATATAATATACTGATATATATAATATACTAATATATATACTAATACATATATAATATACTTTTATATATATATATATATCCCTCCTAGAAAAAAAAATATATAGCCCTCCTAGTGGGTATGTATAATATTTCTTAAAATGTACTTTCCAAGTACAAATGACCACATTTTGAACAGAATGAAATATCCTTCTGCAGAGATGTGATGTCCATTCCATTCCAGCCCCTGTGCTCCTCAAAGCCTCCAGAGAGGGACCCTAAGTCCACTTCCAGGTGATGAATTTCACCACCTGGATTTGGCCCAAGACCAGGCTTTCGTCTGGGTCCGGGTGACTCCACTCAGGCTCTGCGTCAAGCTCCTCCCCTGCTCAGTCTGAGTCCAGCATCCGGCATACTCCGTCATTTATTTTGGCCATTTGTAAATAGCGATGTGAAATGTGACCCGGCTGTGTGGACATCGCAATGTGGAACCCAGCTCAGCTGGCGACGGGGCCGTACGAGAAGGACCATGTTGCAATGATGTACTTCTCATTTCATAGGAACTGCGGGTGAAAGATACGGTGGGCTGGAAAGGCGGAGGTGCTTCTCAGAGGGCCATGGTGCTGATCTGCTCTCAAGTGTCCCTGGGATGCACTGAGGTGCTGCTTTTGAGGGCTTCTTGGATGTGGGTCCCCTGGAGACAGGCTCTTAGGTGCACTAGTGGGACAGTGACACTTTTGCGGAGTCAGGGAGAAGCCAGGAAGGGAAAGAGACTGAGCGGGCTGGACATTCACACCCTCAGATGGAACCTTTAGCTGTCTTCAGAGACGCACTGGAGACCAGGGGTCACTCTAGGGTGCAGGGAGCTTCTGTGTTCAGTCCTGCAGCTGTCGTTGGTCAAGAGAGTCGTGGCTCTGGGGACTCTGCCAGGCAGTTGCCCAAGGAGGACACACAAGCCATGGCTTTGTAAGTGACAGAGGGATGGAATGGTCGGATGGGACCCACTGTATGCCTGTGTCTTCATCCTGCTCCACTCGGGGCTTCCAGACTGAGTGCTTTCCAGTCCAGATTTCTCATCATTGCAAAACTAGGCAGGGTGACCTCTCCACTGCATTCCTTTTGTTTAACCAAAGAATAACCTGTTCTGGAAAGGGGAGGGACATTTACGAAGTGTGAAGTCCTTTCAACACTTCCTGTTGATCAATTGAGAAAGAGCCTTGCTGGGCACAGTTGTAATCCTAGCAGCTGGGGAGGCTGAAGCAAGAGGAGCACAAGTTCAAGGCCAACCTCAGCAACTTAGCAAGGCCCTAAGCAACTTAGCAAGACCCTGTCTCAGAATAAAAAATAAAAAGGGCTGGGTATGTGGCTCAGTGATTAAGCATCCCTGGTACAGTCAAGAGCTACTGGGCAGGCTGAGGCAGGCTGAGTAGTTTAGCAAGCCCTCGTCTCAAAGTAAGAAGGGTTAGGGATGCAGCTCAGTGGTAGAGAGCCTGCCTCATATGCACCAGACTCTGAGTTTGATTCCCAGTATCATAAAAAAAAATTGGATGAATGGATGGATGAAAGATAAAGAGATTACATAGCTAAATGGTCGGCTAAATGATTGGTTGATAGAGATGATAGGTAATAGAAGTCTAGATAGATGACAGAGAGATTAGATAAATAAGAGTAGATAAATTCAATATATGACAGCTTAAAAAGATGATAGGAAATCAGGTAGGCAGAAATATAATTAGAGATGATAGAAGATGATGATAGATGGAGTAGGTAATAGCTAGTAGGTACCTGAATACCTCGATAGATGATAGATTAGAACAATTTTAAAGAAGGAGAAGTTGATTTGAGGGCTCACAGTTTGAGGTCTTAGTCCATAGAAGGCTGGCTCCATTCCTGGGGCTGAAGATGGGGCTGAACATCAAGGCGGAAGGCATGACTCCAGGGAGCAGAGAGAAGTCCCTCATCACATACAAAAGAAACCCAAAGGCAGGCTCCCAATGACCCACCTTCTCAGTCACAGCCTACAGCCTACAGTTGCCAGTTAATCCCTGTCAGTGCGTGTGGCCTGCTCTTCCAGAGTGCTGAGGGCTTTGAGCACCACATGTGTCCTTCAGTGGTGAGGTGGAAATGGCCACAAGAACCTTTCGGGATCGTTGTAAGACTTCAAAGGTTGATTCAGACATGTGTGAACACTGCTGAAGACTTAGTGCCTTTGGTGTGGGGGGAGCTCCCTTGAGAAGGGTGTGTTCTGGTTGGGTGGGCTTCTCCACCGTGGATTCACACTGCTCCCAACAGGACCCTCCTGTGTTCTCTCAGCTGGCCAAATTTCACTCTGGGAATTGCATCTCCTTCAGAGAGTCCCAGGTCCCCACTCTGAATGCCCTTGGTGCCCGGGTCCCCCCTGTCCAGTCCAGGCGCCACCAGCCCAGGGACACACATGTGTACATAGACTTCTTTTAAGGAATCAGCTCATGATTTGGCTATGGGTGGGCAGCAGGCTGGAGACTCAGAAGGGCTGATGCTGCTGCTCGAGTCTGAAGATGTCTCAGGTACCACCCCTTCTTCCTCAGGGGAACCTCAGTCTCTTCTCCTAAGGTCTTAACTGATTGGACAAGGCCCACCCACATCATGGTGGCTGATCTGCTCTACGCAAAGTCTCGAATATCTTAATAAAATGTCAATCACAGCTGCAAAGTGCCTCACAGTAACCTCTGCACTAGCTTTTGGCAGAACTGGGTGCCAGAGTCCAACCAAGTTGGCACATAGAATTAATATCACCATATCCTCTATGGCCTGGCAAGATAAGACAAAGTGTGGCCAGGGGTTGGGACGACCACAGTGACACTTTCCATCAGGAAGCTGGCTTCCTGTGCTTCTGGATTAGCTTGGTGGTGAGAATTAGAAGCACTGTGGTCACAAGAGGCTCCTGTGGCACCTGCCTGGGCTTGGCATAGGCCCACAGGAAGAAAAGGACCCCCCAGAAGACTGGTTAAACCTTTATAGGGTTTCCTTCTTTATTGTGGTAACAAGCACATGATGTAGAATTTCCCACTTTGCACATCTTTTTTTTTTTTTTAAGAGAGAGGGACAGTGAGAGAGACAGAGAAAGAGAGAAACAACTTTATTTAGTTTTTTAGTTTTTCACATGGCCTTTGTTGCTCCAACACTTAGTTGTGTACGTGGTGCTGGGGTTTGAATCCGGGTCCTTGTGCTTGCCAGGCAAGCGCCGAAACCGCTGAGCCACCGCTCCAGCCCCATTGTGCCCATCTTAAAGCGTAGAATTCAGTGGCCTTCTGTACATACACAAGGCTGTGTGTCCTTCACCACGACCTCGTTCCAGAACTTTCTCATCACCCCAAGTGGAAATCCCATATCCACTAAGCAATTGCTCCTAGGAGCATACCCCAGAGCGTTACCAGCAGCTGTTTAAACAGCCGTGCTGGGTGCTCTCAGCACTGTTGGCGATGGCCGAAGCAAGACAGCACAGATGGCGGAACTGGTGTTGCTCATTGTCTGACTTCTTAAAATCCAAGCGTGAATACCTTCCTATAAGCCAAGGCAATCCTCATTCATTACTGCTCTTATCGCTCCCCTCTTTTATGTGACTCATTGCCCCCTCTGGAATCCCCGTTTTATGAGTATTGGTCTGTCCTCGAAATTGACTACAAACACTCACTCTACATTCTAAAGTCATTCCACAGACGTCTTCTGATTTAAGGATTCTGTTTTTAAGGGTATCCATTTTATCACCCTTTTTTCTTAATGAGATGTTTCACCTTCTTGTAGTAAAATTGTGCTCTTTGCATTCTCTGTCCTTTAGTTCCAGGCTCCATCCCCAGGCAGAACTGGTATCTTGGTTCCCAGGGCCACTGTCCACCTCTCTTCCTTCTGCTGCAGGACATAGAGAGCCGACTGTCCTCAGCGGCCACTGGGCGACAGTCAGGATGTGGCTCAGGGGTCCCAGCTGCACAGGGTGAAGCTCCTGCCTCAGGCAGACCTGTATGACTTCACCACGCCCCACGCAGTCGCAAACACCAAGAGCAATGGCGGAGTCCTGTCAGCCACAGCTGGCCCCAGGGCTCTGCTTCCTGTCTGGTTTCTTGATTACAATTTTCTTCCCCTCCAGAAACATCTAACTTCATTGTCAACTCATTGTTGCATGTAAGAATTCGTAGAACACTTGAACTGAACCTGTGAGTTGTTCTCAGCCAGAAGTTAGTGTGTTTAGCCCATTGCATCGCCGGAAACAATGGCAAATTCCTTCTCAGTTCTCAGAGGCTCGGGGCAGAGTAAACGAGTGGGTTCAGTGTGCCATCTTGAAGGCAGAAAATAGAAAGCGATTTCTTGACTCAGGTGAGTTTGGACTTTTGCTCATCAGTTACTGGACTGGTGTAGCATTACAGTGAGCTGGCTAAATGTTATGGTTTAGACATGAAGTGTCCCCAAAAGCTCAAGTGTGAGACAGTGCAAGAGTGTTCAGAGGTGAAATGGCTAGATCACGAGAGGTGGGGTCTACTTGGTGGATTAACCCACTGACATGGACTAGCTGGGTGGTAACTGTGGCAGGGGGAGTATTGGTCACTGGGGGCCTGCTTTGGGGGGTTGTGTTTTGTCTCTGGTGAGCAGAGTTCTCTCTCTCTGGCTCCTGGATGTACTGTCCTGAGCTGTTTTCCTCTGCCACACCCTTCCACCACGATGTCCTGCCTCACCTTGAGCCCAGAGCTTTCCAGTTGGCTGACCATGGATTGAACCACGAGCCAAAATAAACTCTTCCTTCTCTACGCTGTTCTTGTCAGGTCTTTCGGTCGCAGCAATGCAAAGCTGACTAACCCACTGTCTCACCAGATCATGAGTCCCTGGGACAGGTTCAGAGTATCAGGTACTCCTTACCTCCCCCTCCAGTGCCCAACAGACCTATCCTGAACTTGCAATAGACTGGCCAAAAATCTTGTCGCACCTGGAGTCTAAACCCACCCTGGCTGTGTGACTTTGGGCACACACTCGCTTTGTTTCCTGGTACTTAGTTTAATTAAGAACTTTCAAAATGGAAGCCCAGTGTGGTGGCACACACCTGTAACCCCATCAGCTCAGGAGGCTGAGGCAGGAGGATTGTAAATTTGAGACCAGCCTCAGCAACTTAGTGAGACTCTGTCTCAAATAATAATAATAATAATAATAATAATAATAATAATAATAATAATAATTTAAAAGGCTGTGGATGTAGCTCAGAGATACAGCAATTGTCTATCAGGAGCAAGGTCCTGGATTCCATCCCCAGAACCAAAAAAATCAATGAATGAATCAGTTAGAAGTTCAAAATGGAGTTAGTAAACAGTCGATCTATTTTACCTGCTTTTGTTAAGATGAGAAAGAATACATATGCAGTGGTTAGTACAGAACTGGCTCACAATAAAAAATCAAAATCATTGCAGTGGATGGAGCCGTCATTTGGAATTCCCCGCGAGTGAGGCACCCTCCCGGCCCTTTCCGTAGGTTCTGATCTGTTTTCTCCCTCCCACCCAACAAAGCAGCCGCAGGGCCACCCTCACTTTCCAGGTGGAGGAGGTGGAGGAGATCCCCCGCTTTGGGCAGCTCCGGCGGGAAGCAGGGCTCTCCGGCTGTTCTTGACGCGTTGTGTTCCAGGAGCCCAGCTGGTTCTCTGACCTGCCCTTCTCCCACCAGACCCCAGGATGGTCTTCGCCGCCACCTTCAGCTGCCTCTGCATTGCTTTGCTCTTCCTCTCCGTCTTCCTAGTGGACCGGTGCACGTGGCAAAGTGAGTTCAGAGAGTGGTCTGCCAGGCGGGGGTTGGGGAGAGGTGAGAGAGGGCATCCTCAGCAGGAAACCCCTCCCTCTGCTCTTTCTAGGCTCCTCAGGTGAAGACTCCAGCAGGAGGTAGATGGATACAAGTCCTGTACCCTACCCCGTTCTTCAGAGACCCCATTTGCATGTCAGGGCCTGGCTGCCAGCCCACCTGAGCGCCCCCAGCCCATTCTGTGACCTTCCCCTGACGTCTCCAAAGCCCTTCCCTGCTCCCTCAAATTTTCAGATCCCAAATCTCTCTTCCTCTCCCTCCCTCCCTCTCTCTCTCTCTCTCTCTCTCTCTCTCAGAAGCAGCCACTCTGAATTTCCCAAGCAGCAGACTCCAGGTAAGCGATAAGGGGACAGAGAACAAGCATGGATAGAAAACCCTGCAGTCTGCAGACTGATCTTGCTCCCTCTCACTCACCTGCAGATTCGTCTAAGCTGGAAAAGACACCCGTCCAGGTGAGTGCCCCCACAGGTGTTCCGAAAGCTCACTCCCAGCCCCTGGTTTAGCCTACACTCTGCTCTTATGATGCCCCCAACTCACACAGGAACAAGAAGCTGGTTAACATAGCGCTCACCCTAGGTGCTCTGAGCCCCCACATCACTGGGTTCCCGGGTGTCCACTGTTTATCCCCCACGTGGTCTTAGATGAACCACGAAGCCCATGGGCTGAATCCTTTGCCCCTCCCATAACTAATGGAAATAGAATCCCTATTTATTTATTTTTTTTTTAAGGACAGAGAGAGAGAGAGAGAATCAATTTTTATTGAGTTTTTTCACATGACTTTCGTTGCTCCGAGACTCGGTTGTGCATGTGGTGCTGGGGTTTGAACCCGTGCACTTGTGCACACCAGGCAAGCACCATAACCGCAGCCTCTGAGCCACCACTCCAGCCCCTGGAATCCCCATTGAAAAGTCCTGTGCGAACCCGGCAATGTTGTAGACATAAAGGGTTTATCAGGGTCTCTAGTAAATTCCACTGTCAAGAGGTTGGCATCAAAGCATTGGTGGACAAATGGTTGATCCGGGGCATTTTTCTTCTTTTCTATAAATGGAAGTATGTAAACGTTACAACTGGATGTGTTTGGAAAATGTCCCCTGTCACTACTGTCCATGCCACAAGCTTCTGTCACCTCCAAAAGTCCCTCCTGCTGTCTTTGGGTTTCTTCCCTCTTGTGCTAAGAATGCGTAACATGAGCTCCGTCCTCTTGGTGAATTCTTGCCGTTCCTCTGGAGCCAGCTCTGTCACTAGACAGCTTTACTTTGCGCGGTTACAACTTTGTGTCCTTTGACCAGCACCTCCCCATTCCTCCCTGCTCCCAGCTCCTGGTGATCACCGTTCTGCTCTCTGATCTGGTCTATTTGACATGTTCAGCATTTGACTTCAATTAACCCCTGTTTGGAGGTCACATTAAGATAGGAATATGGTCTTACACAACCAGCAGTCCCAGGGTGGTGGTGGTGTTCCTCGAAGCTGTGCCGTGGCTGTACCTTCTGTGAGCACGGGGTGCACTGACTCGTTGGTGCCTGGCCGTCCCCGGGCACAGCACTGGAGCAAACCTGCGACCCTGGCTCTTCTTCCCTGCTCTGCCTAAAGCACCAAGTGCAGACCTCTGTTGTGCGTGTGAAACAGCTGGTGGCTCCAAGGGCCCGAGTCTTGAATTCAGTGTAACTTAGGCTACTGTGGATTTAAGCAGCCTTGAGCCTGCATTGGTCCGCCGAGCTCTAAGCGCCGCATCCTTCCCCAGACAGTGACCTTCACTGAGCTGAGCACCGAGGAGGCTTCCGTCCCCGCTGAGGCGGCCACGGGACCACACGAAGGTGCTGCGCTGGCTGTGTAGAGCGAGAAGGCCAGGGAGACGGGAAAGGTGGAAATCCACTTGGCTCTGCAGCCCTCGCCCGGAATCCACATCAGTAAATAAGTTTCTCCGCTCAGAGAGGCCTGCTTATTACACATTATCCAAGACCTAGGCCCGGGCCTCTGTCTCTCCCCTGAGCAATTCAAGGGAATAACCAAGACTCCTTGCCCCCACTGTCTGCAAGACATTAGTGAGAGCCTCCAGGAGATGGGAGGAGGAAGCAGAAGATGGATTCAGCTCGAGCCCATGACCTATTTTACCAAGCGAGAGGAAAAAAAAGTTAAAATATGAATATTAGTGATAAGTATGCAGGTGCTGAGTCATAACGGAATGGTCTTTAAATGCAAATTTTTATTTTTGTTTTATTTTAGTAGCAAGGATTGAACCCAGGGCACTTAACCACTGAGCCACATCCCAAGTCTTTTTGTTATGTTTTGTTTTTAATATTGACATAGTCTCTCACTAAGTTGCTGAGGCTGGCTTTGAACTTATGATCCTCTGGCCTCATCCTCCAGAGCCACTGCGATGACAGGCATGTGCCACTGTGCCTGACCCTTTGTGCTATTTATTTTGAGGCAGAATCTCCCTAACTTGCTTAGGGCCTCTCTAAGTTGCTGAGGCTGGCTTTGAGCTTGCCACCATCCTTGGTCTTTAAATTTTTTTAAAAAAAAATTTGCTTTGGGGGCTGGAGCAGTGGCTCAGCAGTTACAGCGTTTGCCTGGCATGGGCAAGTACACAGGTTCAAACCCCAGAACCCATGTACACAACTAAGTGTCAGAGCAATGAAAACCATGTGAAAAATGAAATAAAAAATGATTCTCTCTCTCTCTCTCTCTCTCTTGCGCTCTCTCTCTCTCTTGCTGTCCTCTCTTTAAAAAAAAAGAAAAAAAAATTGCTTCTGCTTTCTTGAGACAGGCTCTTGCTACTTTGCCCAGGCTGGCCTCTAAATCCTGGGCTCGAGTGATCCTCCTGCTTCAGCCTCCCGAGAGAATGGTCTTTCGGTGTAAACTGAGTAGGTTCAGGGGAGAAGGAAGGGAATGTAACTTAAAGTATGTGCAAATGCTGAGAACGGGCTTTTGAAGAGCATTTAAAAGGAGCAGTGCAGGCCTGGGGACGGGGCACCTGCAGCTGACCTGCTCCGTTGGCCCAGGAGACAGGGTGAGGTGTCTGAGGCGAGGGGATTCTTCAGCTGATTTGTCACCTGGAGCAGCTCTAGTGCCTGTGGTGGGAGTTCAGGGAACAGACGCTGACTAAATGGAAGCCTTCCATTTCTCCTCAAACCCTACTGGATGGGAGTTCTTGAAACGTGAGTGACTTTAGCAGGGCCGAGGACACGGGCTGAGAATAAGCCCACGTGGGCTGATGGGGCTCACGGCCACAGAGGGAAAGCTGCTCTCGGAGGCTTCTCGCTGGTCACCTTGGTCAAATCCATGGTGATGGATGACAGAGACAGTGTTCTGAGAATCGGGGAGGGACGGAGTGTTCTCCTAAAGTCATGCAGGTAGCGGCAGCAGACGCAGGTCTAAGGCCAGACCTGCTGACTCCTGCACCAGAGGACAGAAACCTTCTCTGTCCCTCGGCCCTGTGATTTCAGCTCTCTGGCCACAGGACCTCCTCGAGGCTACTCATCTGGGCTGTGCTGGAATAAAACTTTCTTTACTAAAACAAGCAGGGGACATACTTGCCAACCCCTGTCCTAGGCCAATGCTTCTTCAAATCTGAAGGGTTTGCCAGAATAAGAATTGGGTTAAGCCAGAAACACGGGCTCAAGGGCACAGGGAAGAGACCTTTCCACGCTTTTCTTCATTTTCAGAAATGTAAGAGAGAGACCTGCAGGATGGGAGCCACTCAGCCCTCCAGCTTGGACAGCAGGATTCTGGGGCACCCATCATGCAGCAAGGTGGGCTGTCTCCCATGGGAGGGTCCAGCCAGCATCTTTTTGGAAAAAGGCCCAGCCAGCTCGGGGACCTGGAGGGGCCTGTGTCCAGAAAGCTTTGTGGCTTGTGTCTTATGAAAGAAGCCAAGCTCAAGGAAGGGCCAAAGGCGCCTGGGACAGACAGGACTCCGGAGCCTCAGGCACGCACCTGTCCTGACCGTCTTCCCTCAGTGTGTCTACTTCTGTGCTGTCACAGGGTGTGTGTGTGTGTGCAGAGGCTATGGTTTAGATGTGGTTTGACCCAACAAAACCCATGCTGAAATTCAGTTACTGACATAGTGATATGGAGAGGTGAGGGCCCTCCAGAAGGGCTTGAAGCATGGGGCTCCACCTTCACGAGCAGATTAGTAAAGCGGGCTAGTCATCAGGACATCGGGTGGCAATGTGTGTGTCCCCCTGCGTCCCCTCCCCTCTCCTGCATGTGTCTGCTGACCACTCGCACGCACACCCTCCTTCCGTGGGATGCTGTCCACCATGTCACCACGCAGCCCAGGGCCCTCACCAATGCGGCCACCCGATCTTGAACTTCCACCCTCCAGAATCAGGATCTCAAAAAACATCTTTTCTTTATAAATTACCCAGTCTCAAGTATTCTGTTGGAGGAATAAAAAATAGACCGAGACAATGAATATGTGTGCATGTGTATGCGTGCACATGTGTGCTACGCAGGGGTTGGGAGGTTGGGGGACATGGATGTTCATCCCGTGGACACGCACAGGGGAGCTACTCAGAGTCCTGACATAGTGACACACCTGCGTACACGGGTATAGGTTGAATTGTTCCCCCCCTCCACGTTCGTATGTTGAGTCCTGAGCTCCAGCAGCTCAGGTGGGACCTTATCTGGAGGTGGGGCCATTGCAGATGTAGTTAGGATGGGATCGTGCTGGAGTAGGGTGGGCTCCTAATCCAACAGGACTTGTGTCCTATGAAAGGGGGATTTGGACACAGGGACATGCCTGTGGGGAGAAACCATGTAAGTGTGAAGGCGGAAGTTGGGGGATTTGCCTGCAAGCATCAGGACCCCAGAAACTGGAGGGAGGCCTGGGCCAGATTCTCCCTCCCTGCCCTGAAGGAGCCAGCCCTGCCCACACCTGGTCTTAGACTTCTGGCTTCCAGAACTGTGAGGTGATGAGCTTCTGTTGGAGCTGGTTACGGCAGCACTAAGGACATTGTCCTACAGAGGCAGCCACACACAGTGGCTCACAGCAAACCTTAGAGATACAGCGACCAGCGTACCAGGATCACAGGATAAAAGCCACGCTGCACCACACTCAGGCACAGACACAAACACGCATGCACGCACAAACACAAGTGCACACACCCTTCTGTGCTTCTATCTTCAGACACCCACTCTCACAGTTCCTGAACCTGTCCCTTGTGTTCTCTAGGGCAGAGTCCTAGAGTGCAGCTCCAGGACCTCCCCAGGAAGGAGCATTGGTCCGTCCCACTGCTAGACCAAAGCACCTTGGACTGGGTGGCCTGAAACCACTGAACTGTGAGGTTCAAGACCCAGGCTGCAGGTTCAGGTGGGGGAAGGCCGTCTCCTGCCCCCTAGACCATGGCTTCTCCCTGCATCCTCACATGGGGGAAGGGGCGAGGGGGCTCTGGGTGGTCTCTTCATAAGGACGGGAACCCATCAGCTCTCAAAGGCCCCACCTCCTAACACCGTCACTCTGGGGTGAGGCCCACCACAAGGATTTGGGGACACATAGTCCAGGGCACCCACACAGCTGGCCCTGAAGCCTGTTGCGGAAGCACCCAGGAACACAGGGCCTGAAGGGCACCCTCTGCCCTCCCCTGAGTCCTGTTCAGAAAGTGCCGAAGTCCCCCTGGGAGCAGGGGAGGAGCATCCCCCACACCTCTTGCTGCATGTGGTCATGGTCTTTAGAACCAGGAACGTCGGTGACCATCTGTCCCGCCACGTGGAGGAAGTTAGTCTTGAACAAGAAACACGAAGATGGCTCAGAGAGCAGCCAGAAGCCTGTTTGGTCTGTCCTGCTAGCCTTTCTATCCACTGGGACACTCGGGCTCAGGACCGTGGGAAGGGCAGAGAGTCTGTCTCCAGTGCTAGGTGCAGGCCCAGTGGTGTGAAGGTGGGTAGCCTTCTTCAGACTTTCCAGGGCCCTGAGCACTTCCTCGAGGTGGACAGAAAGGCATCCAGGAGGGTTGGTGCCAGCGTGTGACCCCTGTCCCAGTCTTTCCAGGGCTGGTGAAGATGTGGACCAGTGTCTCATGATGTGCGACTTTCTGCTTTTAAAATAGGAATAGGAATTTCCCAGGACACAGAAACGCCAGCTAAACCTGCGAAAGTCCTGGGAAAATTGGGATGAGATGGTCACCCAGCCGCCCAGCCGCCCAACCTTGGCCCCAGAAGTCAAGATGGAGCTGCGATTGTTCTACCCACTCAGAAATCACCTGCCTTTCTTTACCCTGTTGGCCACTCCTTAGTGTGATAATTTTCCTGTGGCCTCTCGTGACCTTTAGAGACATCTTAGGGTCATAAAGACTTTCCGTTTTGCTTTTCTTTCACGTTCTCTTTTTTGTTAGTTGGATGTGAGGGGGAGGAGGTGTCAGCTGGGTCACTACAATGCTCTTAGCCGCTGCTCACAGCTGTAGGGTGACCAAGGCCAGCTGGTTCTTAATTCCCACCTGGAGCTTCTGCCCTCTCACTGTCGCACAAGGCTGCAGCTCCCCGCCTGCTGTTCTTGCAATGTGGGCAAATGCACTTCGTCCAGTTGGTCACCTAAGGACATCTCAGTGTCCCCTTGGACCCATCTGTACATTCCAGCGCTCCCTGCAGGTCTCAGTTCCTACCTCCAGGTGGCACTCATGCAGCGGTTATGTGAACCTCTGGGTCCTGTCTCACACTGTGATCCAGTTGAAGTTTTCTGCCCCAGAGAAACCACCATCGTGCATCCCAACCCCACGGTGGATGAAACCCACCGCACACCAACAGCCCTGGCAAACACACAAGAAGGGACCAGGGCTGGGGATGAGTTGGGTTTCTGGCATCTTCTCTGACGTCATACACGGTGGTCCTGCAGCTGCCGAGATTCTTATAAGTAGCTGGACACAGGAAGACGTAAATGCAGGACAGCATGCTGCCCACAGCAGTTCTTGAGCGTGGGTAACGGGGGAATGCTGTGTTTCCACCAGCGTCACCTCATTTCTGTTCTGCAGTGCTTGATTCTTTGCCTTGGGACAAGGTGTAGACATGGCAGAGTCTTTTCTGGATCCATTTCTTTCTCTCTCTTTCTCTCTCTCTGTCCCTCTCTGTCTGGGGATTGAACCCAGGGCACTTTCCACTGAGCTGCACCCCACGCACTTTTTATTTTTTGAGACAAGTTCTTGCTAAGTTGCGTAGGCCTTCACTGAATTACTGAGGCTGGTCTCAAACTTGACCTGCACTTTGGCGAGACACTTGCACTTCTATCTAAGTGCGAAAGGAAGTGCGATGTGTAAAAAGCCTGATAAGGGAGGCCCTGCACCCTCCCCGCCTGCACGTCTGATGGCTTTTCTCATCTCAGGCTTCAGTGGTCCTTGTTTCTTCCTGTGCCTGACATGACTGGGCGGTGAATAATGTTAGAGCTGGCATGGTCCAATTCTGTGCTGTCCCCTTTCCTAGGCATCCCCAGACTGGGCAAAGGTGACAGGGAGGGGCGGGGTGGAGGGCAGGTGTGTGCTCTGCCAGGAGGGCAGATGCTCAGACCCCTGGTTGCCTCTGGGTGGGACTCACGGGGCTTCTCACCCTCTCTCCACAGGGCCTCAGAGGGAACCACTGCTTCTGCCTTGCCTCACTGCCACCACGGTCCAGCCTGGACGCAGCAGTCAGAGGGCCCTTTTGACGTGAAGTTCAGGATGCCCAGTGAAATGTAAAATTTCAGAAAAACAACAAAATATATACATATATATACACATGTACATCATATCATACGTATATTAATGCAAATATATCCCATGCAGTTTTGGGCTATACTCACACTTAACTTTTTTTTTAACTTTAAAGTTTTGTTTTTATTTTTTATTTTTTATTTTTATTTTTTGGCATTGGGGATTGAACCCAGAGGTCCTCTACCACTGAGCTATACCCCCAGTTCTATTTATTTATTTATTTATTTATTTTTTAAAGAGAGAAGGACAGAGAGAGAGAGAGAGAGAGACACAGAGAGAATCAATTTTTATTGAGTTTTTCACATGGCTTTCGTTGCTCCAACACTTAGTTGTGTGCGTGGTGCTGGGGTTTGAACCTGTGTACTTGAGCATGCCAGGCAAGTGTCATAACCACCGAGCCACCGCTCCAGACCCAACATTTTTTTTTAAGAGAGAGTCAATTTTATTTTTTTTTTTTGTCTGAGTTTTCTTTCTCCGACACTTAATTGTGTATGTGGTGCTGGGGTTTGAACTCCAGGGTGAGTCCTCGAAGCTAGCAAGAGCTCTGCTGCTGCACCCTTAACATTTTTACTCACTGTTTATCTGGACACTGGAAATCAGCTGGCATCCTGTATCTAATCTGCCAGCACTTGTTTTGTGTGTGTGCTGGGGAATCGAACCCGGGGCTTCCCGTGCATGCTAGGCAAGCCTTTACCACTGAGCTATAGATAGCCCCAGCTACTAGCACTATTTTAAAACAGAAATCAGTCCAGGTACGGGTGGAGCATACCTATAATCCCAGAGACTTGGGAGGCTGAGGCAGGAGGATCTCAAGTTCAAAGCCAGCCTGGGAGACTTAATGTGGCCCTAGCTATTTATAGAGACCCTGTGTCAAAAATAAATAAATAGATAGATAAATACATAAATAAAAAGGGCTGGGGATGTTGCTCAGTGGTTAAGCGCCTGTGGGTTCAATCCCTGGTACTACTACTATTACTACTACTACTACTACTACTACTAATAATAATAATAATAATAATAAAACAAGTCAGATTGTGCCCCAATCTCAGAGGAAAACCCCCAGTCCTCAACACGACCCCTGCCCTCCTGGCCTCCTGCTCTCCCGCACCTCCTCTGCGCAGCCACACTGGCTAGGGGTGGCTCCTCAAACCTAGTGCTGCTCCTGTATGCTGCCCCCATACAACTTCGGCTCGTGTCCCTCCAGCTTTCTCCGACCGCACCCTTCTCAGTGGAGAACGCGCTCTCTCCCTTGTGCCTTAGTCCTGTGACAGCATGCCACACTCTGGTGACTGAGCTAGTTCCTTCTGTCCTGGAGCTGCGCAGTCCCCTGTTGAGCCTTCTCCCTATGCTCTCCAGCGCTCCACGCAGCAGGGAAAGGGCGAAGAGCCATCCTGCTAAAAGCTCCGACCTCGCGACCCGGATCCCTGATCCGGATCTCTTCCGAAGGCCCAGGCATGGTCCAGGGAGGAACAGAGCCCTGACCAGTGGCGGGAGTAGGTCTGGATGTGCAGAGCTGAGCTCGCGCGAAAGCCTCTCCCGCCCAGGCTGGGAGAAGGACTCCGGCTTCCTTTTCCCCGTCTTGAAACTGCAGGCCCGCAGACCCGACCACCGGGAGTGGAAGGCCCACCTGCAGCCTCGGATCTACGAGGCCGGCGCGCCCAGGCCCCACAGCAGCCCTCAGACGCGTTAGCAAGACCTGGTCCTGGGCTGGGACGCCAATCAGATTCCTGCTTGTCCTTGCTGGAGGAAGAGCGAGCAAGAACACAAACGCATGGTTGGCGTCCTTCCTCAAGATACGCTGAAACAGAAGACGGTGGTCCCCCTTGCCTTGGGGGACACGTGCCAAGCCCCAGGGTGGAAGCCCTGCACCACCGCAGCACCGAACCTTCCGCTGACTCTGTCCCAGCACATACATAACTGTGACAAAGCTTAATTTATTAATTAGGAGCAGAAAGAGATTGACAGCAATAATAAAATAGAACAATTACCGCAACAAGCTGTGACGAACCTTATCTAGGAATGGATTGTGGCAGGGATTTCCTGTTCTGCATCGCGGGACAGCAGTGTGCCCTGAGTACCTGAAGCGTGGGTAGGGGAGTCTGCTCTCTGGCGCCACCTTGTTGCTCATCTGGGGAGGTGGAGAAGCTGGAGCAAGGAAATTGGGCACCGCGGATAAGGTGAACAGCCTGGTTTCTGCCTTCTCCCACCTAGGTAAAGAGACTGGCCACTCTTCCTCCAGATCCCCAGCCCCAAGAGAACATCAGACGTTCCGGTGCCCTGCGCTCAAAGCAAGCTTCTCGGGCCTTCTTTTCCCTCCTGATTCTCTTGGTCAGGTAAGACTCTACGCTATCAAAAAGTGAGTGTGGGGGGCTGGAGTAGCGGCTCACTGGCTCAGCGGTTCAAGGGCTTGCCTGGCATGCACAAGGACCCAGGTTCAAACCCCAGCACCACACACAACTAAATGTAGGATAAACGAAAGCCAGATGAAAAACCAAATAAAGTTGATTCTCTCCCTCTCTCTCTTTAAAAAAAAAAAAAAAAGGCGAGTATGGCACATGAAGGACCATTCTCCAATGCACTGTCCTCTCTTGCAGGGATGGGCTTCGGCTCATACTGCATTCTGTCCCTTGGAAGAGTAACATCACTTAGGAGGGGCTCAGTTATGAGAAACTGACTACCTACCACTGGCTTTAGCAAGAAAAAAAAGATATTTAATTACCTTTACTAATAGAGAAGTTTTGTGCAAAACCTCAAGCACATGCTAAGGACTAAGGCTTTTCTGCTTTACCACCCTGCTGTCTCCAATGATTGGCTTCTTGCCTCCTGATTGCAGCAGCTCCAAACACCACAGGCTAACATGATCCGCTCAAAGGTAAAGAAAGAGCACCCCTTCCTGCCTTCTGCTTGTTGCTTGGGAGCAGCGTCCATTCCAGAATGCCCCAGGAAGACCTCTAAAGAAGCGGTCATGATTCCTTCTCCCACACCTCCACTATTTTCATTATGGTAAATGCACCTACCATGAAATTTCACCATTCTAATCATTTACATTTATATAAGTCAGTGACTCCACAAAATTCACAGTGTCGTACAACTGTCATCACTATCTAACTCCAGAAATTTTCCATCACTCAAAAGGAAATGCCTCACCTGTCAGGACCACCTGGCCCCTCTCCTCCTCCCCAGCTAACCTGTTTTTGGTCTCTGTGGATTTTCTCTGTGGTTCTAGACCTTTCATACCATTGGAACCACACAAACTGTGGTCTTCCACATCTGGCTTCTTTCACTGAGCAGCTGTCTTTGGGACTGGTCCACACTGCAGCACACATCGGCGGAACTGCACTCCTCTCTGTGGCTGAATAACAACAGCCCGTCCTGTGAACCAAGCACATTCAGTTTATCTGTCCCTATGCTGATGATTTTGGGTTGTTTCCACCTGCAGGCCACTGTGAATGCTGCTGTGAGCCCCGATGTGCGTCCTCGTTTGAATCGCAGCCTCTTTGATGGACTTAGCTGAAGCAAACATCCACGGAGATTTTCAGCACAGCGAGGGAGGGCCATGGAGGAGATGGAGGTGTATGAATGGGAGGAGACACGACTGACACCTGTCCAGAACCACTGGCTGTCAGACCTGGAGGAAGCAGACCCGGGCTCCTGGACCGCTCACTCTTACACAATCCTGCCTCCACCCACCCCAGGCTCTCTCACTCCAGACCACGCCCTGCATTCTGCAGTGGTGGTGGCAAGCCCAGATCACCTGGTTTCAAAAGCAGTGGGTGAGGCCTGTTGGGTACCAGAGGGCTCAGAGGCATCTACAGAATCTCCAGCCAGAGTTAATGTTCGTGCCAGGTTTTCAGAAATGCAGAGGAACATGTGTGTGTGAGTAGCCTAATGTGCTGATGGCCTCCATGTGGCCCTGACTGCTCTGAGCTGGGCAGCCTCGGCCAGCTCACCTGGTCTCTGCCGCACTGCTCTCGCTGGCTGAATGGAGTGCAGAATGCTCAGGGCCGTGCCCGGCCCTGGGATACCCCTGGTAAAAGCTGTGTGGTTATGGAGGGGGAGGAGGGGTAGCTAGCACTCTCCAGAGAGGCAGAACGGCAGGACTGCTGTACGCAGACGGGTTGATTGTGAGGAGCTGACCGCTGCAATTATGGATGCCGAGAGGTCCCATGGTGTGCAGTCCGCACGCTGGACGCCAGCCCTCTGTGAGTCTAGCCGAGGGCAGGAGGCAATCCTTCCCTCCTCCCCTGGTGGATGGCATGATGC
>PVKS010028731.1:0-26116 GCA_004027875.1 Aplodontia rufa
TACACACCTTGAAAATTTGAAAATGAAGTCGAAATAAAGGCAAATAAATAAATAAATAAATAAATTTAAAAAATTAAAAAATAAAAAAAGAAAAAGAAAAAATTGAGGAAAATTATGCTTAATAGGCACACCCTGGAAGTGTCAATAGTATGATTGTCTCTGGTCCTTTCAGGGAGTGGATCTTCTATTTATGGCTGGATATGACCTATTTCAACCATTTTTGAAGATGTATTCAGGAGATCCGAAGGTCAGAAGATATGTTATCAGAGCTCCATCTGCTGGTCGTTGTCGGACATGATCTCTGTGGTCCCTGGGGTCCCAGCTCCTCTGCCCTGTGAAAGAAGTGTCTATGGTGGGAGGACAGAGCCTTGAAGTCTGTTACTCCTCAGTCCCAGATCCTTTATGAGAGGAGGATTCATGCCCCTGACCCCACCTTCTGCTGAGACTGCCTGCATTCAGCTGCAGGATCCAGGCACAGTTTTATGAGCCTCTTTTGCAGACCTGGGGGATGCGGGTCCAGGGGAGGGAGAGTGGTTTTAAAAATGGATGCTCCCCTTCCCTCACTGCTCCCACACCTCCTTCAAGGCTTCAGCCTGGCCTTCTGTTCCTGTTTCCGCCTTTGATCTCTGCTGCTTCCAGCCAGAGTATTTAGAGCTTGCTTTGCAATCCCAAAGAGGTCTTGCCCTGATCAGGTGGGCTGGGCGTGTGGTAACTAGCAAGCGGATAACGAACGGACGCTTGCTTGGCTCTCACACCCTTGCAGTTCCCGCACCGCCTCTTCTGTGCAAACAGCTGCTCTGTGCTTGTATGAAAGCTCTTTCCAGTCACTGATCCTGCCGCCAGACAGAGCGCAGGTCCGGGAGGTGTCCTCGCCAGAATGCTGTCTTTAAAGCTGTGCAGGTTTTTCTTTGCAGAAGTGACTCAGGCAGGCGGGAGTGTAGGCGGGAGAGTGCAAATGCCGCAGCATTTGCATTTGTTCCGCCGGGACAGCACGGAACAAAGAATCCCTGGTCGCTCCTAAGTCTCTATTCCGCAGAACCACTGCTAAGATTAGGACTGGTGATTCACAATGCTAGTCCCCCAAATGCACCTCAAAATACTGGTGAGAAGCCGGAGATATCCTGATCAGTCACGGGGGTGGAGGGGAAGACTTTTGTCTTCAGATCGCCATCTTGAAGAGCTCTGTCCTTGATCCATTTTGATTTGATTTTTATGCAAGGAGAAAGATATGAATCTATAATCAACTTTCTGGAAGTGGATGACCAGTTTGTACAGCAACATTTTTTGAAGAGGCTGTCCCCCCTCTTTGTAATATTTTGTCCCCCTTTGTAAAAAAAATCAATTGTTTAAAGATTTGAGAGTTAGTTTCAGGGTCTTCTATTCTATTCCATCGGTCATCTTTCTATCCTGATACCAGTACCATGTTTTCTGTTGACAAACTCTGCCAGTTTTTTTTTTATCATGGAAAGTTTTTATTTCTCCATCAAATTTGAAGCTGAGCTTTGCTGGGTATAAAATTCTAGGTTGCATGTTGTGGTCATTTAGACATTGAAAAATATTATTCCAAAACCTTCTTGCTTCCAGTGTCTGGGTTGAAAAGTCATAGACAATTCTTATTGGCTTGCCTCTGAATGTGATTTGGCATTTCCCCTTGCTGCTTTTAATATAGTTTCCTTGGTCTCTCTGTTGTACATTTTGAATATGATATTTCCTGGTTAGTTTCTCTTTTGATTAGGCCTACTGGGTGTCCTGTACGCTTCCTGGATAAGCATGTAAGATTTCATTTTTATGTGGGAAATGTTTTCTTTCCTGATCTCTTTGAGAATATTCCTCATACCATTGTTGTGTGTCTCAGTTTCTTCCTGTATTCCAATTACTCTCATATTTTTCCTTCTCATTTCATCCCAGACATTCTTGAAATACTGGTCATAATCTCTTAATTGATTATCTTTTTTGGTGTTGGTGAGCTCTAGGTTGATCAACCTGTCTTCATTATCGGAAGTTCTTTCTTCAATAGCAGAAGTTCTATTTTCTACTGAAGTTAGTGTGTTATTGACATCTTGCATGGTCCTTCTCATGTCATTGACTGCAGCTTTGAGGTCTTTTACCTCCTTTTTGAGAGAAACCATTTGTTTTATGATCGAGTCTTTTAACTTTTATGTTTTCTCAGTTATTCCCCTCATTATCTCTTGTTTTAATTCGCTGTTCCTTTTTGTTATCAGCTTATTGATAGATTGATAGATTTTCATCCCGGTCCCTGGCCGTAGTCCCCTTACTAGGGGAGTTTTGTGATTGATATGCCCCTCTTCAAGTTTGATTCCTCATGAATGATGAGATTTTTCTCTCTTATTTGCCAGGTGAACCCTTTGTGGAAGCAATGCAAAGTTCAATGGTTCTTTTTTCTGTCTTCTGACTTAAGGACTAAGCTGTTGGATTGGGAGATCTGGCCCTACCCCTACTTGAAATGGGGATTTGTCAGGAGAGTTTATTTCAAAAGACAACCCCCTTTTCTCTATACTATTTGTTTCCCTCACAGAATTCCAACATCTTGTGCACTAGTAGCAAATTTTCAATACGTACAACAAAAGCTTACAATAAACAGTAGCAAATTAGTTATTTAGCACAATCTATAGCGGACTTTTGAATTCAGCCTATGCAACTAGTGTTAATGATAATCAATACTTTAGGTGACACTAGTATATTACTATTACATATATCGGATTTCTAGAATAAATAAGTGTTCCTCAGATTAACGATTACAGCAGTAATAGTTACACTGTCTTAATAATGGAGGGTTGAAGACAGTTAACAAATTTGGAGTCAAAAAGGGGGGTAATACCCGGTGAAATTAAGAGAGGAGATTATATATACCAATTATGTACGGTGAGAAAATGGAGGAGGTAAAGATTTTGCTGTAGAAAGAAAAAGAAAATGCTAAGAGGAGAACATTTGAAGGGAAAAGGAAATTAAAAAAGGAAAAAAATTACTAAATTTAAAATAAAGGAGAAAAGAAAGAAGTAGAAAAGAAAGTACAGATCCAAAGGGACTCTAGGATGGCTGTGGCCTAATATAGGAAGGGTAAAAGAGTTATTACTAATATTTGGGTAATAATTTAAGGGAAGAAGTTATCCCTGAGAATTATGCTTCTCAGGCATAAAATATTTCAAGTACTTTATGCACTGACCAGAATTCTTCTTCTCAAGAATTAGAACAGGCATAGACAGGATGGATAAGAGGGAATCAGAGAGATGATAAATAGGGGGAAAAAAAGAAAAAGAGAAAGAAACCTAAAAACAGGCTATCAAAACAGGAAGAAATATTATTGTTAAATTTTCCCACCTAAAAGAGAGAAAAAAGAAAGAAGAAAATAAAAAAAAAATGGAAGGATAGGGGTTAACTGCCCCACGAAGTTAGCAGAGCAGGGAAATAAAAACAGCTAGAGTTTTTCTGTATCAGAGAACCAGTAAACTCTTCCAGATATCACATTAGTACACATGTAGAACATGAAATCAACAGCAAACCAAGAAAAAAATCTTAATAGGAAAACCTTGGAAGTATAGATATTGAGAGTGTCTCTGGATATGAAAGACTTTATCATTCAGTAGAGGCTTTCAGGCAATCTGAGTCAGAAGTCATTATATTATCAAAGCTCAATCTGCTGTCAGTTGTCCAAATTGACTTCTGTGATCTTAGAGGTGGGGCCAGCTGATCCGCACGCTTAACAGGAAATGACCTTCTGTCTATGATGGAAGTGATTAGTGCTTAGTCATGTTCCCCTTTACTCTTCTGATCCCAACCCCTTATGAGAAAAGGATTCAGAGCCTGGGCCAAGCCTTCTGCTCCTGAATCAGCCTGTGATCTGCTGCTGGCTCCAGGCACAGTTTTAAGAGCCTATTTTGCAGAACTATGGAGTGCTGGTCTAGGATGGGGAGTGTGGGTTTAAATATGGATGCTCTGCTCCCCCCACTCTCATAGCCCCCACACCTGCTTCAGAGCCTGAGCCAAGTCTTCTGCTCTTGATTCAGCCTGTCACCTAGGCTGGGTCCAAGCACAGTATTCGGAGCCTGCTTTGCAAACCTAATGTGGTCTTACCCTGTTCAGATGGGGAATGTGAAATCCAACAAGTGATTAAGTGATGGGTGCTCAGCTCTGAAGCCCTTGTCACTCCCGCACTTGCTTTTGCAGTGCAATCTGCTACTCTGTGTCTCTATGCAGGCAGTTTCCAGACATTGATTTTGCCTCCAGATAGAGAACAGGCCTGAGTAGAGACTTTGCAAGAATGCTTTCTTTAAAGCATGGCGGGCTTTCTGTGCCGATGTGATTGCAGGCGGTGGGTACCCTCACCCCAGTCACGGGCGGAATGTAAGCAAGAGAGAGCGGCCGCAGCTGCTTCTCAGCTGGGACGTAAAAGAACAGAGATCCTTGATCGCTCCTAAGTCACTGCTCCTCAAAACCACTGTGAAGATTAGGACTGGTGATTCATATTGCTAATACCCCAAATGCACCTCAAAATACTGGAGAAAATCTGGACATTTCATAATCAATCTCAGAGGTGCTGGGGAAACCTTTTGTCTTAAGATCACCATCTTGGACTCCAAGCTTTATTTTTGTTTTTTATTAGATGATTTAGAGTTAACAATTGAGGGGAAAACATTATCAAACATTCAAGAACAAATGTATATATACTTAGTTATCTGGGGCTAGTGCCATGTCATGGATGCCCAACTTGGGTTCCCCATGTTGCTGTTTCACCCAGAAGAACCCTTGAGTTAAATGGATATCTCGTGGAGGTCAAAGATCATCTTCTGAGATGATTCCTCTATATTTGCATCCTCCAGTCTCCTAGGTGATTTTCCTAAGCCCTCCCCTGACCCTGTCCCCCAGCCTATGCCTCCAAGTATTCTAGGGAGTCATCTCCCTGTGCCAATCAGAATCATAAAATTTGAAGTTATTGTTAGCTTAGTCATCTAACATACTCCTTCCACAGAGGAGAGAAACCAATCTGCTCTTTAGTCTCTGAGATTGGGATACTTCACTTTGCATAACTCTTTCCATCTCCATCCTTTTGATCTCAAAAGCCATAATATCATCTTCTCTAATGGCCAAGTAGTATTCCATTGTATATATGTACCAAAGGTTTTGTATCCACTCATCAAGGGAGGGGCATCTGGGTTGGTTCCATACTCTAGCTATAGTAAATTGGGCTGCTATAAACATTGAGGAAGCCACATCACTATAATACACTGATTCTAACTCTTTTGGGAAAATACCCAGGAGTGGGATAGCTGGGTCATAAGGTGGTTCCATCCTTAACTTTTTGAGGATTTTCCACACTGCTTTCCATAGTGGCTGAACCAGTTTGCAGTTCCACCAGCAGTGTAACAGTGTTCCTCTGTTCCCACAGCCCCTCCAGCATCTGTTATTGTTAGAATTTTTCATTTTTGCCACTCTAACAGGAGTGAGGTGGTATCTCATTGAAGTTTTGATTTGCATTTCCCTTATACCTAAAGATACACAGCATTTTCTCATATATTTATGGGCTTTCTGGACTTCCACTGGTGAGCAGTTTCTTTTAAGATCTGTAGCCCATATATTGATTGGATTATTTGTGGTTTTGGTGTTTAGTTTCTTTAGTTCTTTATATATTCTGGATATTAGCCCTCTGTCCGAGGTGTAGCAGGCAAAGGTTTTCTCCCATTCTTTTGTTTCTCTCTTGATGCTCTTGACTAGATCTTTAGCTGTGAAAAAAAATTTAGTTTAATTGCATCCCATTCATTTATTCCTGACTTTACTGCTTGAGCTATAGGAGTTTTGTTGAGGAAGGCACTGCCAAATCTTATGTCCTGTAGTGTTGATGCTACTTCTTTTTCTAGTAAGTTTAAAGTTGTTGGTTTAATATCAACATCTGGAAACATTTTTATTTAATTTTTGTGCAGGGAGAAAGATAAGAATCCAGCCTCAGTTGTATACACATGGCTGTCAAATTTGTCCAACACCATTTGATGAACAGGCTATCTTTCTTCCACACTATGTTTTTGCCCTCTTTATGAAATATCAAATAGTTAAAGATATGGGGTTTTTTCTCAGGATCTTCTATTCAGTTCCACTGATCTTCAGTTCTTTTTGATAATAATACCATGCTGTTTTTGCTGCTACGGCTCTGTAGTATAATTTCAGGTCAGGGATTGAGATACCCCCTACTTCTTCCTTCCTGTAGAGTAGTGTTTTGCCTGTCTGGATCTCCTGTTATTCCATATGAACCTGAGAATTGCTTTTTCTATATCTGTGAAGAATACCATAGGAATCTTGATAGAGATTGCATTGAAGCTGTATAGGACTTTGGGTAGATTGGCCATTTTTATTATATTGATTCTGTCTAACCATGAACGTGGAATGTTTTTCCATCTACTCAGGTCTTCTGTAATTTCTTGTCTTAGTGTTTGATAGTTTTATTTATTTTTTTGGTGTTGTTGTTTTATTTTGTTTTTTGTTTTTGTTTTTTGTTTTTTTGGTTTTTTTTGTAGTGGTCCTTAATATCCTTTGTAAGGTTAATGCCCAAGTATTTCATTTTTTGGGGGCAGATGGTGAATGGGAGAAATTTCCTGATTTCTTCTTCTGCAGTTTGTTGCTGGAGTAAAGGAAAGCTTGTGACTTAGTAGAGTTGATCTTGTAGCCAGCTACTTTGCTGAAATCACCTATAAGCTCTAGCAGTTTTCTGGCCGATGTTAGTGGGTCTTCTAGGTATAGAATCATGTCATCAGCGAATAGAGATAATTTAACTTCCTCTTTTCCTACACAAATACCTTTGATTTCCTTGTCTTGCCTGATAGCTCTGGCAAGGGTTTCAAGGACTATATTGAACAAGATTGGGGAAAGTGGATAGACTTGTCTTGTTCCTGAATTCAATGTAAATGTTTTCAGCTTTTCTCCATTGAGGATAATGTTGGCTATGGGTCTGTCGTAAATGGATCTGACATAGTTAAAGTATCTTCCCTTGATCCCTGATCCCTATCTTTTCCAAAGTTTTGAGCATAAAGCGGTGTTGATTTTTATCAAATGCCTTCTCTGCATCAATTGAGATGATTATACAATTTTTTTTAATTCTGTTTATGTAGCGAATCACATTTATTGATTTGAGTATGTTGAACCAGGTTTGTTTTCCTGGAATGAAGCCCCCTTGATCACAATGAATTATCTTTTTAATATGCTTTTGTATCCGATTAGCTAAACTTTTGTTAAGGATCTTTGCATCAATGTTCATCAGGGAAATTGGTCTGTAGTTTTCTTTTCTTGACAAGTCTTTGTTTGATTTTGGAATCAGTGTAATGTTTGCTTCATAAAAACTGTTCGAGAGTGTTCCCACTCTATCAATTTCCTGGAAGAGTTTTTAGAGGATCCATATTAGTTCTTCTGTGAAGGCTTGGTAGAATTCTGCCATATATCCATTCGGACCCGGACTTTTCTTTTTTGGGAGAGCTTTGATTGCTGCTTCAATTTTGCTATCCATGATGGGTTGGCTTACATTTTCAATGTTGTCCAGTGTTAAAGAGGGGATGTCATATATGTCCAAGAACCTGTCCATATCCTCCAGTTTATCAAACTTGGCAGAGTACAAATTTTCAAAATAAGTTTTGATAATCTTCTGGATCTTGGAGGTGTCTATGGTGATATCCCCATTTTCTTCTTTGATTTTGTTGATTTGCTTTCTTTCATTCTTCCTTTTATTGAGGTTGGCAATGGGTCTGTTGATCTTGTTTATTTTTTCAAAGAACCAACTCTTAGTTTTGTTAATAGTTTGTATTGGTTTTTTGTTCTCAATTTCATTGATTTCAGCTCTGATTTTGGTAATTTCCTGTCTTCTGCTAGCTTTGGGGTTGGTTTGTTCCTCTTTTTGTAGTCGCTTGAGTTGAAGCATAAGGCTATTTATCTGGTCTCTTTCTAGATTTTTGATGTAAGCACTCAGTGCTCTAAATTTACTTCTTGAGAATGCCTTCATACTGTCCCAGAAGTTTTGGTAAGTTGTTTCCTCATTCTCATTCATTCCAAGAACTTCTTAATTTCTGCTCATTTCCTCTTTTACCCATCCTTTATTTAAGTGTGAATTTTTCAATTTGAAAGTATTTGAGTAGTTTCTGTTGTTCCTCTTTTTGTTCATTTATAAGATCATAGCATTATGATCTGACAGAATACATGGGATTATATGCACTTTTGTATATTTGTTAAGATGATCTTGGTGAGCTAGGATGTGGTCTATTTTAGAAAAGGATCCATCCACCACTGAGAAAAAGGTAAATCAGCTGTCTTAGGATGGAATATTTGTAGATGTCTGTTAAGCCCAATTGATTAATAGAGTTTTTCAGATTGGAGATGTCGTTATTGTTTTTTGTTTTTTTTTTGATGATTTCTCTAGAGTTGATAGTGGTGCATTGAATTCCCCCAGAATTATAGTGTTGAGATCAATGAGGGGATTAATGTCCTTGAGTACTTTTTCCATATATTTGGGGGGTTGTAATTGGGGGCATAAATGTTAATTATTGTTATATCTTCTTGATCATACTTTAGTATCATAAAATGACCCTCTTTGTCCTTTCTGACTAGTTTTAGTTGGAAATTAATTTTGTCAGAAGTTAGAATCATCACGCCAGCTTGCTTTTTTGGGCCGCAGGCTTGGTAGACATTTTGCCATCCTTTCTCTTTCAGCCTGTGTCTATTTTTGAGTGTCAAATGTGTCTCTTACAGGAAACATATTGTTGGATTTTGTTTTATGATCCCATTTCCTAGTCTGTGTCTTTTAATTGGGGCACTGAGTCCATTCACATTGAAAGTTAGAATAGATAGGGGAGGCTGAGTCTCAGACTTTGTAACAATTACAGAGTTTAACTCATCTTGGAAGTCAAATTGTGTATAACATGATTATTGACTTGCTTTTGTTGAAGGATTTAGGGTATCATTGGCATTTTCTTCTGAATGGAGAATATCCTTGAGAATATTCTGTAGTGCAGGATTTGTGTTCATGCATCTTGCGAGCTTGAGTTTATTGTTGAAGTATTTAATTTCCCCATCACATTTGAAGCTGAGTTTTGCAGGGTATATTATCTTTGGGTGGAAGTTGTTATTTTTCAACACTTGAAAGTTATTGTTCCAAGCTCTTCTGGCCTTCATTGTTTGATCTAAAAAATTCATAGTGATCTAAATTGGTTTGCCTCTCAATGTGATTTGTGGCTTTTCTCTAGCTGCTTTTAGAATTCTCTCTTTAATTTTTCTGTTATTCATTTTGTATATGATATGTCTTGGTGAGTTTCTCATTTGATTACCTATTTGGTGTTCTGTAAACATCTTGGATGTGATATTCCGGATCAATTGTAATATGAGTGCAGTTCTCACTTATGATTTGCTTAAAAGTTTCTTAATGACTCTTCTTTGCTGTTTGGAGTTTTCCTCCAGGCCAATAATTCTCAGATTATTATGCCTCCTCTAATCAAATATTATTTGGATGTTCTGATTACATAATATAAGTTGCTTTTCTTGTTTATCTTCTTTGAGTTCAACAATGTTTACCCGATCTTCATTTTCTGATGTTTGTTCTTCAAGGGCTGAAGTTCTATTTTCAGTAGATTATACCCTGGTGTTGGTATTGTCCAATGAAGATTTGATTTGGTTAACTGTGTTTTTCAATCCTGGTAGCTCTGCTACATCTCTTTTGAGAATGTCTATTTCTTTGTATAGCTTATCTTTCATCTCATGGAATTTCTTCCTTATTTCCCTGTAAAAGTTTTCTCTCATCTCTTGAAATTATTCTCTGATCTCTTTCCTTATTTCATCTCTCAACTCTTTGATTGCATAATTAATCATAATATTGATACAGTATCTTTGGTTTTCATCTAGGGCCCCAGCTATGGATCCTTGAATCAGAGAGTGTGTCTTGTAGTTCAACCTTGTTACTCTTGGCGGAGTATTTGGAGTTTCTTATGACTTTGCTTCATTGTGATGGAGAACTATTTGGTCAAGACAGACCTAAAGATGCCAGACCGTAATGGAGAACTTGAGAGGCCATAGGTGCAGTTACTAGTCCATTTCAACTAAAACAGATGTGCTGGTGACTAGCACCAATAGTAGTTTTCTTTGAGAGAGCTCTCACAATGTATTATGATAGCAAGCAAGGGATCCTTTTGAAGAGTGTTTGTTTTTTTTTTTTTTTTTCACATAGCAGGATATCAGAGTACAAGGGAGGAAAAGGTTAGCCTTGTGTTGAAACTTCTCCTCCCCCAGCTCCACCAGCAGCAACTGGAGGTGGAGAGGGAGATCCCAGCACCACACAACCCCTTTGGGAAATGGCCAATACTCAGGGCGGTATATTCTGGTTTCTTGACCATGGTGGCTGAGACCCCAAGACCATTTTTTTGCTGATCAGCCAGCCACACCCTCAGGAAAACATCACAATGGTGAGCCAGTTGCTGCTGCTTGCAGGAACAGTTGTAAGTTTGCTAATGTGAGCCATTAATTCCCAGAGCTTTATTCCAAGTTCATGTAAATTAAGTTCAATTGGATCAGGGAATCCAGTAGATTCTGGTTTTCTGACCATGGCAACTGAGACCCCAATACTATTTTTTGGTGAGCAACCAGCCCCACCCTCAGGGAAATGTCACAAAGGCCAGCTGGCTTTTGCCGCTTGCAGGAACAGTTGTAAGTTCGCTAATATGAGCAATTAATTCCCAGAGCTTTATTCCAAGTTCATGCAAATTAAGATCAATCAGATCAGGGAGTTCATGGCCGGATTAGGGTATTTGATTAGGAAACTTGCTCTGTTTCCTCTCCTCTGGGGAAGCTCCCCTCCCCCCATGTGTGGGGCTGGTCACATGGGTGCCACGATCGCCCTCCTTTATATTCATTAATGCATCACAGTATTCCTTTGATTTTAAAAAAAAATTAGTGGGTGGTAATGTTCACCCACACTGGGAACTTTGTCCTACCATAGAAATCCACGTACAGTCCTGCAGCGTGTGGTGATTCTCAGGAGCGTCTCAGAGTCACTGCTTGTGGGGTGGTCACCATCTTGGCTCTCTTGTTACCACATTTGACTTTGGTTTCTATTCCATGTGTCTCCTGACACTCTCAGCTCTCATTTTCCAAACCAATTCATTTTATCTCTTTTAATCAAATCTCCAGGACTCCAAGTCTCGTGCTGATGCTGGGTTTGTGAGATGAGGCCGGATTCTCTGCTCCCCTGGCCAATGGTGTTTGGGCCCACTACAGATTCCAGCAGCCAAAATAGCTGGCTTCTAGTGTTTGCAGCTATTCCCAGTTAAAACTGTGAATTTGGGCTGGCTGCAGGTGTCTGCAGCTGAAATAGTGTTAGTGGCTCTTCAGCTAAACCTGGGTGTTGCAGCTTTTGGTGTGGTAGAAATTCACCCTGGGAATTCGGCACCAATCTTCTGGGTTCTTTCTCATGAATTTGAAGAAAAAAAATTCCATGGACAATCACAGAAGGAGGAGTAAAAAGGAGTAGGATTTATTTAAGGAAGAAGAACAGAAACTCCACAATGTGAAGGGGTACCTGCAAGAAGGACACTGTCTAATGGAGGTTAGGCCAGAGTTCAGTAAACACTTTTTGAAAGCACTTTCAACATTGAAGATCAAGCTTATTTCACAACAACCATAGTTTTGTTTCTCTTTGAACTACTCAGAAGCCCTAGATTTTTTGAATGTTGTGAACCCATTTTTTCCATTCACAGTTATATATGCCCTTTGAAAATGGCTGTCCATTACTAGCATGAAACATTGATTCCAGGAAATTTCCCTAGTAGGATTGCTTCTTAGTATTCAATTGGGCTTGAAAATACTGACTTTTGACAAACCGCACGTAAAACATCCCTTACAGCATGAGTTTGATCTCTGGTGATCCTAAGAATCACTACATTTCTTTGAAAAAGCCCTCATTTATCAGTAGAAGAAGACAGTTCCCTTGTAGTAAAAAGATGACATGCTGATTTTTTTCCAAAATTTGAGTATCACTTAAAAACTCCTTGTAAATATCCAGATTATATACACATTTTATATTACTTTGTTAAAAACTTGTATGGTTTTATGGTTGTTCAAAAATAAAAAATTAAAAAAAGAGAAAATTAAAAAAAAAAACTCCTTGTGATTCAGTGATTCAGGAAAAAGTATTTCTCCCAATTTTCTACAATATGTGTATATTGAAATACTTGAAGAAGCAGCAAGCACATTCAACTTTGAAGAACAAATGTAATTCACAATTACCAAAATGTATTTCTTCCTCTTTGAAAAATCATGAAGCACTATTTATTTGAAGTGCCAGGAGGTGAGTTTTCCTTGACAGATATATATGGTCTTCATTTTTTTAAACTTTTTTTAATTGAGAAATTTATTATTGAACAATCATACATAATTTTAACAAATTAACATAAAATGTGTATAGATTCTGGATATTAGAATTACCCCCAGAAGTGACCCCCAATTACCTATCCTTAGCAATCCCTTTCTATTCCCACAATATCTCTAAAAAAGTATTATGTTGTATAACATTACACCTTATCTGGATTTAACACATGATAATAGACCAACTTTCTCACTGGCCAGGGTCTAGTCCCAACCTCCACAGATGAGTGGAGACAATTGACCCTTAGTTCTCTGGGTATGGTCTTTTAAAAGTTTCTGTTCATTGCTATCAAGAATGTTACTCTCCAGAGCATTTGTAGTGCAGTTTTTCTACTCAGCATTCCAACGTGTGTGAAGAAATGCCTTTTATAATTTGCCATTTAAACATTTCTTTCACAGGTCTGGGGAACCTAAGAAAACCTATGTTTCTATATGTAAATCCTGATTAATCCAAAAGAAACATGCAGCAGTAAAACAGGATTCATGTGTATTACCATAGTTTATATGCAGAGTTGTTTTCCAGAGTTGGGTTTTTCCTCAAACTTTGTGATTATTCAGTGACTCAAGAAAAAGTATATATTTTTTCTTCACTATAATGTGTGCAAAATGAACTGCTTATTAAAAGAAAGAGAAAAACCTTTGTGTAGGCACTTTAACTACTGAAGAGTAAGCTTATTTCACAATTCTCACAGTTTGTTTTGTTCCTCTATGAACTACCTAGAAGCATTAGTTATTTGGAGTGTATGGAACCTTGTTTTCCATTTGCAGATATATACACCCTTTGAAAATGGACATTCATGTTAGCAAAAAAAAGTCAAATCTACATCATGTCTCCAGCAGATTTGCTACATAAGCTGATTGTAAAAACAGAAACTTGCTTTTGATAATCTATCACTAATAAATAGCTTTCAGAGGAACATTGACATCTGAGGAATATGAAAATAACTATGTATATATGAGAAACCCCTGCCTGGTTTGAGCAGAATTTACCAGTAATATGAAATTTTAATTACATTTCTTTTTGCAGAGCTGAGTCTTATTTCCATAGCTCCTTGTAGATCAATGTCTTATGAAATCTATGTCTCTCAGTTGCCTAGAATATGTGCATATTTAATGGACAGAAGGAACATGAAAGAAACAGTATATAGAAGTACACTCAGCTTTGATGAACAAACTTAGTTCACAATTCTCATAATGTATATTGTTCCTTTTTGAACTTCCTACTACCAAGAGATATTTGGACTGCCTGGAAGTCAGTTTTACATTTTCAGATATATATGCCCTTTGAAAATGGCTGTTCATTGTTTGCACAGAAGGACAACATCAGGCCATTTCCCTAGAAGTTTTCCTACTTAGTTTTCAATGGGGCTTGAGGAAATTGGATTTTGAAAAACTGCCAGTAAAAACATCCTTACAGAGTTTCTTTGTGATATGCAGAACCTAAGAATCATGAAACATGTATGAGAATAACCTGGTGAAACTAGAAGAAACAAGCAGTAGCAGAAGTTATTTTACTATTAATACCACTAATTACATGAAATATTCCGCTCCAGAGTTCAGAGTTCCTAAAAAGTTGTTTGGATTCAATGAGTCAGGAGAAAGTATATCTTCCAGTTGCCTACAATGTATGCATAGTGACATTTGTGAAGGAACAGATAGAAGATATAATTTGCAAATACCTTCAATTTGATGTCCAAATTTCACTCACTCACAAAGAGGAATCACACATAATGTTTTGTTCCTCTTTGATGTACCTAGAAGCACAAGTTTTAGGGAATGCCTGGTACCCAGTTTTCACTCAGCAGATATACCTATCCTTTGAAAAATGGTTGTTCATTCCTAGAAAGATTTGTCAATTCTTTGACATTTCTTCAAAGTGTTGTTATTTAGGCTTCAATGGGGCTTGTACAAACTGAGTTTTGACAAAGTGCCACTAATAGATTCCTTAAAGAGGTGCATTGTTTTCTGGTGATATTAAAAATCACTATGACTCCTAGAGAAAATCCTGGTGAAACCAGCAGAAACATGCATTTGCAGAACTGATTTCACTAGTAGTACAAAGTATATATGCAGAGTTAATTTTCCACAGTTGAGTATCACTTCATATCCCCTTGTGATACAATGATTCAGGGAAACATGTATCTCCAAGTTGCCTATTGTTTATACACATTAAATGGCTTGAAGTACTGCAAGCATATTCTATTTTGAAAAGCTAACCTAATTCACAATCCCAACATATATTTACTTTTTCATTGAATTTCCTAGATGTGCTTTTTATTAGGAGTGCCTGGAAGTATGTTTTGCTTGGTAGATTTATAGGCCCTTTAAACATGTCTTTTTGTTGTTAGGAAGAATTTTCAATTCCAGAACAGTTGTGTGGCAGGTTTGCTACCTAGCATTCAAAAGGGCTTAAAGAAAATTCCTTCTAAAATTTGTATCTGAGCATTCCTTAATCAGATACACTGTTGTCAGGGGAACCAAAGTAACACTTGGTTTCTATGTGGAAATACTGGTTAATCTAACAGAAATATGCAGTAGAAGAACAGATTCAACAAGTAGTACCAAAGTTCATAAGTAGAGTCGTCTTAATGGCTGTTGGGTTCTACTTCATGTTCTTGGTCATTCAATGAGTCAGAAAATATTTTATCTCTCTTCACTATAATGTGTGCATATTGAATTGTTGAAGGACAGAGAAAGAAAACACTTTTAGAAAGTACATTCATCATTGAAGAGCAAGTTTATTTCATGATACCCACAGTTTGTTTTGTTCCTCTGTAAATTATTTTGAAACACTAGATTTTTTTGAGTGTTTGGAAGCCAGTTTATGTTTGCAAATATATATGCCCTTTGAAAATAGATTTCCATTACTACTATGAAACATCATTTCCAGAGCATTTTCCCTGCAGTTTTGCTACTTAGGTTTCAATTGGGCTTGAGAAAAATGACTTTACACAAACTGCTATTAAAGCATTCCTTCCAGAGGTACATTGTTATCTGGTGATATTATGAATCACTATGATTCTTTGCAAAAATCCTGGGGAAAGGAGCAGAATGCTGCAGTTGCAGAACAGATTTAACTAGTAGTACAAATTTGTATGTAGAGTTCATTTTCCAGAGTTGATTATCACTTTATAATGCTGTGTGAAACAGTGACACAGGAAACACTATATCTCTCAGTTGCCTGTAATGTGTACACATTAAACAGCTTGAAGGATAGTAATCACATTCAACTTTGAAAAGCAAACCTAATTTGCAATTCTCACACTGTATTTACTTTTCCATTGAACTTCCTAGATGCAATATTTATTTGGAGTGCAGGAAGCAAGTTTGGTTTGGCAGATATATAGTGTCTTTGAAAATGTCTTTCATTGCTCTCAAGAATTTTCAATTCTGGAACATTTGTATGACAAGTTTGATAATCAGCATTCAAAGGGTCTTGAGGAAACCTCCTGCTACAATTTTTATTTAAACATTCCTTGGGCTGGTGTGGTGGCTCAGCAGTTACAGCTCTTGCCCATCATGTACAAGTATGCAAGTTCAAACCTCAACACCATGTACACAATAAAATATTTAAACAATGAAAGCCACATGAAAAACTAAATAAAAGTAATTCTCTCTCACTTTCTCTCTCTCTCTCTCTCTCTCTCTCACTGTCCATTTTTAAAACAAAATAAAAATACAAAACATAAAACATTCCTTAATCAGGTATGGTGGCATCTGGGGAACCAATTTAACACATTGTTTCTATGTGGAAATCCCTGTTAATCAATCCATCAGAAACATACAGTACAGGACAGATTTCACATGTAGTACCATAGTTCATATGAAGAGAATTTTCTTTTTCTTTTTCTTTTCTTTTTAGAGTTGAGTCCTACTTGGTTTCTTGGTGATTCAATGAGTCAGGAATATTGTATTTATTACTTGACTATAATGTGTGCATATTGAACTCATGCAAGAAAAAGAAAACACTTTGTGCAAGCACATTTAACATTGAAGAACAAACTTATTCCACAATAACCAGAGTTTTCTTTGTTCCTCTTTGACATACTTGGAAGCACTAGTTCTTTGGAATGTTTGGAGGCCAGTATTTCATTTACTGATCTATCTATCATCTATCTCATCTATCTATTATCGATCTATTTATGTAGATGATAGATATATAACCTTTGAAAATGAATGTCCATTAATTGTATGAAACAGTGATTCCAGCTCCTTTCCAAAGCTGGATTACTACTTAGCATTCATTTGGGCATGAGGATAGGGACTTGACAAACTGCCTGTAAAATATTCTGTCCAGAGGTACATTTCCTTCTGGTGATTCCAAGAATCACTATTCCTTTGAAAAAGGCCTCACATATCCAGTAAAAACATGCAATAGCAGAAGAGATATCACTAGTAGTACAAAGATAATATGCAGATTTTTTCCAGAGTAGATTACCACTTCAAAACTCCTTGTGATTCAATGATTCAGGAAAAAATGTGTTACTTATAACGTGTTCATGTTGAAATGCTTAAAGGAACACCAAGCCCATCCAACTTTGAATAGCAAACATAATTCGCAATTCTCACACTGTGTTTCTTCCACTTTGAAAAAACAAGAAACACTATTTATTTGGAGTGTTAGGAAGTGAGTTTTGATTTACAGATATATGTGGTCTTTGAAACATCTGTTCGTTGCTATGAAGAATATTCCTTTCCAGAGCATTTGTATGGCAGTTTTGCTACTTAGCATTCCAACATGCTTGAGGAAACTGACTTCCACAATTTGCCATTAAAACATTCCTTCCACAGGTTAATTGATATTTGAGGAACCTAGGAAACCCTATGTTTGTATATGGAAACCCTTACTAATTCAGCAGAAACATACAATAGCAGCATAAATTCCACACATAGTTCTCTAGTTTATATGAAGGGTTGTTTTCCAACTTTGAGTTTGTCTTCAAACTTCCTGGTCATTCAATGACTCAGGATAAATTGTATCATTCACTTGACTATAATATATACAAACTGAACTGCCTTGTGATAGAGAAATCAAAACACTTTGTGCAAGTACATTCAACATTGAAGAGCAAGCATACTTCAAACTTCTCACACTTTTGGTTTTTGGAGCATTTTGAAACCAGTTATCCATTTGCAGATATATGGGCCCTTTGAAAATGGCCATTCATGGCTAGCCCAAAATGTCAATTCCAAAGCATTTCTCCAGCAGTTTTGCTTCATAAGTATTTTGGAAATGCAGAGACTGGCTCTTCACAATCTATTAGCGACAAATAATTTTCAGAGGTGCATTAGTATCTGAGGAATCTGAAAAAAGCTTTGCATGTATGTATGGGAAATCCCTGATGCAGCCATCAGAATCATACAGTATTCAAAATATTTCACTAGTAGTACAAAAGTTGTTTTAATAGTTCTTTCCCAAACTTGAGTTGTATATACTAAACTCATTGTGATTCAAGGACTGTGAAAATCTGTAACTCCCAATTGTCAAAAATATATGCATACAAGGTAGAAGTAACCAAAGGAGGCAATTTCTGCAAGCACATTCAGCTTCGAAGAACAAACAATTTACAATTCCCATAATGTGCATTGTTCCTCTTTTTTTATTCATTAAACATGGTCTTACAATTAGGAGGGAATCATCATCAAACAAACAAGGACAAATGTATGATGACAGAACAAGCCAATACTGATGCCATTCCATAATTTCTTCCCTTGGGTTTCCCATGGTTCCATGTTTCCTAACTTTGAAATACCTGAAAACACTGGTTATTTGTACTGACTGGCAGCCAGTTTTAAGTTTGCAGATACATATGACCTTTCAAAATGGCTGTTCATTGTTTTCACAGGATAATATCAGGACATTTCCCTAGCAGTTTTCCTACTTAGTTTTCATTGGGGCTTAAGGAACATGGCTTTTGACAAACTGCCAGCAAAAACTTCTTTCCAGGCATTCTTTAGGATTTGTGGAACTTCAGAAACATTAAGTGTATATGAGTAAAACAAGGTGAAACCAGTAAAAAGAAGCAGTAGCAGAAGTGATTTAACTTATAGTATCAAACTTTATACACAGTTTACTTTTCTGGAGTTGAGTTACTGTAAAACTTCCTGTGATTCAGTAAGTCAGTGAGGCAGTCTTCCAATTGCCAATAATGTGTTCATATTGCTTATTGTGAAGGAACAGAAAGATAACCAAATATGCAAGTACATTCAACTTTGAAGACCCAGGTTAATTCACAATCTGCATATTGTGTTTTGTTGCTCTTTGAAGTACCTAGAAGAACTAGTTTTGGGGAAGGCATGCTATTTGGTTTTCACTTAGCAGATATACATGCCATTTGAAAATGGCTAATCATTCTCAGTGAGATTTTAAATTATGTTGCATTTCTCCAACAGATTTCCTACCTCATTTTCAATGGGGCTTGTTCCAATTTTGTTTCAACAAAATTCCTATAATACATTCCTTCAATAGGTATAATGTTAGTAGCTGATATTAAGAATTAATATGATTCTTTGAGAAAACCTTGATAAAACCAGCAGAATCATGCAGTTGCAGAACAGCTTTCACTAATACTACAAAGTTCATATGCAGAGATATTTTCCAGAGTTCAGTATCATTTCAACACCCTTGTGAATCAATGACTCAGGAAAACATATCTCCCAGTTGCCTACAATGTGTACACATTGAACAACATGAGCGTACAGGATGCACGTTCAACTTTGAAGAGAAAACCTCATTCCCAATCCCCATACTGTGTCTGCTTCCTGGTTGAAATGCCTAGAGTTTCTGGATTGAGTTTTGCTTGGCAGATTTATATGCCCTTTGAGAAAATCTGTTCTTTTCTATCAAGAATTTCAATTCCAGAACATTTATATGGCAGCTTGAGGAAACATTATTCTAAAAGAAGCATTTGAACTTTCATTAATGAGGAATACTGGTGTCTAGTGAACCAAAATAACACTTTATTTCTATGTGGCAATCCTGATTAATCTAGCAGAGAAATGTAGTAGCAGAACGGATTTCACAAGTATACCATGGTTCTTATGCAGAATTGTTTTTGCAGAGTCAAGTCATACTTTGTTACTGGTGATTCAATGAGTCATGGAAAAATGTATCTCTTGCTTGACTATTAAGTGTGCATATTGAGCTGCTGAATGATAGAGAAATAAAATACTATGTGCAAGCACATTCAACTTTGAAAAGCCTGCTTATTTCACAATGCCAACAGTTCACCTTGTTCCTCTTTGAACTTCTTTGAAGTGCTAGTTTTGGAGGGCAGTTCGGAAGCTGGTATTCCATTTGCAAATATATATGCCCTTTGAAAATGGCATCTATTACTTGTATGAAGTGTCAATTAGAGGGCATTTCCAAAACTAGTTTGCTACTTAGTATTCAACTGGACTTGAGGATATTGACTTTTGAAAAACTGCCTGGAAAATACTTCTTCCAGAGTTAGTTTGCTTTCTGGTGATACTAAGAATCACTATCTTTCTTTGAAAAATCCCCTGTGAATCCACTAGAAACATGTAGTAGAAGAAGATATTTCACTAGTAGTACAAATTTTATGTGTAAATTTATTTTCCAGAATCAAGAATCACTTCAAAACTCCTTTTGCTTCAATGATTCAGGAAAAAAATCTCCCACTTCCTATAATGTTTTCATATTATAAAGCCTGAAGGAACAGAAAGCCCATTCAACCTTGAGGAGTTAACTTCATTCAGTTTTCTGCAAGTGGCTGTCCAGTTTGTCCAGAACCATTTGTTGAATAGGCTGTCCCTCCTCCATGTTATATTTTGACCCCCTTTGTCACAGATCAGATGTTTAAAGATTTGGGGCTTTGTCTCAGAGTCTTCTATTTTATTCCAATGGTCTTCATTCCTATTTTGATATCAATACCATGCTGTTTTTAATATTACAGCCCTATAGTATAATTTAGATCTCGTATTGCAAAACCACCTGTTTCATCTTTCTTGCTTAGTAATATTTTGGCTATTCTGGGTTTCTTATTGTTCTATATGAATTTGAGAATTGCTCTTTTTATATCTACAAAGAATGACATTGGAATCTTGATGGGGATTGCATTGAATCTGTACAGTGCTTTTGACAGAATGGCCATTTCAATTATATTAATTCTACTTAACCAAGAGCATGGAACATCTTTCCATTTTCTCAGGGATTCTGCAATTTCTTTTTTCAGTGTTCAATAATTTTCATTGTAGAGGTCTTTTACTTCTCTTGTTAGATTAATTCCCAAGTATTTTATTCTTTTAGAGGATATTGCGAATGGTACCAATTTCCTAATTTCTTCTTCTTCCCTATCATTGTTGGCATATAGGACCTAAACTCAGGCTCAGGAGTAAAGTAGAAAAACTCATGTATTAGACCCATAGAACAAAAATGCAAAATGTTAATATTTATGAAATACAGTGGCAAGATACTTCATAAGATATTTGAACAAGCTATGCTGCATATCTGTACAAAAACATAAGTGTTTAATTCCATTGTCAAATATTTTGAAGAATAACAAGTGATGAAAGGAAAGTAGGAGAAGGTAAAATGTTGGGACTGAGATAAACCAAGGTACATTCCAAGCACCTATAAATGTCACTTTACATACTACAGCCATATATATGAAAATGTTCTTCATAGGTATTTGGGTTTTTAGGAACAATTTAGGACCCACAAGAAAGGCAAGGGATCAGAGGACTGGAGGAGGCAGATAGAGGGATGTGGGGCAGGGGATGTTGAATGAATTGTACTGCTGAATTGTGTGCATTTCAGGGTTATGTAACAACTAATCCCAACATTACATAAAACTACAATACACTAATAAAAATAAACTAAAAATACTTAATTCAGAATTCCTAAACTGTTTTTCTTCCTTTTTGAAATACCTAGAAGTGCTATTTACATGAGGAACCTAGAAGTAAGTTTTGCCTGAGATATATACACTGTTTGAAATGTCTATTCACTACTATCAAGAATATTCTTTTCCAAAGGATTTGTACAGCAATTTTGATACTTTGCTTTCAAACATGCTTGAGGAAATAACCTTCTACAAATTGCCATTGAAATATTTTTTCCAAAGGCATATTGGTGTTTGGGGAACCTAAGAAACCCTATGTTTCTATATGTAAACCTTGGTTAATCCAGCAGAAACATGAAGTAGCAGAACAAATTTTATGTGCACTACCATAGTTTGTATACAGGTTTCTTTTCCTTCTAAAATTTACCAGTTAAACATTCCTTCCACAGGTTCAGTAGTTTTGGGGAACCTAATAAGCACTATGTTTCTATATGTAAATACTAATTAACCCCCAGAAAAATGCAGTAGCAGAACACATTTCACACAAAATACCCTAGTTCATATGCAAACTTCTTTTTTAGAGTTGAGTTTTTCATCAAAAAAATAAAAAAAAAGTGTTTGGGAAATTAATGCTGATGGTTATAAGATAGTCAGATTTATTCAGTATAATTGCTGCATATTATTCTCACAAGTAACTCTATGGTAATTTATTCATTCTTATTTTTGATGGCTATGTGGATAGTTGTTAATTATAGACCATTATAAACACTGCAGCTGTAGGCATTATTTTTGATATGATCTGTTGCACAGGTGCATGCATTTCTTTTGGCAATTTACTTTTAAAAACAATATATATGTAATTATAATAATGTGATAATAGTAGTGACATTATCACTTTAGATTGAGGAAGACCTTGTAATTATAACTAGAAGCAATAATCTATAAATAATAGATTGGTTACATTCCTACAGTAGTAAACCTATCTGAAAAAATTATAAGCCAACTGCAAAAAAGACTAATCTAGTAAAAAGGATAAATAATGCTTGCTTATTTATTCATTTATTTATTTATTTTATACCAGACATTGAACCCAGTGGAGCTTAATCACTGAGCCAGGTCCTAAGTCCTTCTCATTTTTCTTTTTTTAAAGAAAGAGAAAATGAGAAAGACAGAAATAGTTAAGTTTATTCTTAGTTTTTCATTCAGCTTTTATTTTCCTCCATTTAATTGTATATTTGACCCAGGGATCAAACCTGGGTCCTCAGACATGCCAAACAAGTGCTCTATCACTGATCCACCTGTCCAGCACCCTTATATTTTTATTTTGAGACAGAGTCTCAATAAGTTGCTTAGGGTCTTGCTACATTGCTGAGGCTGGCTTTGAACTTGTGATCCTCCTACTTCAGCTTCCCAAGTCACTGAGATTACAGGCATGTGCCACCACGAACAACAAAAGGACTCATTATTAAACACATAATGTGGTCTGTCAATTAATTTTTAAAAATAACTGTTAGAAAAATAAATATATGAACAAGAAAGGGAGTTATTTTATTGTACCATTTTACCACTATTATGGTGGCAAAGATCCTCAAGCATGACAACACCCTACGCTGGGGTGTGTAAGAGAAAGACCATGGGGTAAAGAGCATATGTTGCCAATAGGTATACCCTTCAATACAATTGTTTGAATAGTAACTTGCTAAAATGCATTAAAAATAAAACTAAGTAAACATATTTCTAATATTGGCCTTTTAGACATGTACATTTTCAAAAAGACCTATATTAAAAGTAATTTATTAAAGAATTCTTTATAATACTAAAAATATAATTCCACTTTAAATGTCTATGAGGAGGGGTGTAGTTTTGATATATATCAACCTAATAGTATGTTATGCCAATAATGAGAACTGTCATTACACTCAATAGGAAAATATCAATCTATGAGAAAAGAAGATACAGAATATTGTATGTAGCCTGCTATTGCTCTTTTGTAGCAAGCTGAAAACACACTATCTCTTTGATTTTACTTGTATATGAACTATACACATAGATGCATATATATATGTATATATATAACATATTATATATACATATATGTATATATATGGCTAAATTAAAGAATTTAAAGCAGTAGTCATTTGTGCAGAAGAAATCAGGCCCTAACAAACATAAGTCCATGCATTTTTATCCTTCTGAATCATGTAACACTGAAATATTAATTAACAAGTGTTAAGAGAATTATACATATCAACTTACACTTCTTTTCTTGAGCTAGCACAGACTGATAAATGATATTTCTTTAGATTAGCACTCTATCCATTAGGATATTCAGGTACATTGATTCAACCTCAGAAATCTATGATTTCAGGATGATCTGTGACCAGACTTTCTAAAGAAAAATTTGCACAGAATTATTTGATTCTTAGTAATAATAATAACAATTGAGTTCTGGTGTGAATAGTGAATAACCTCAGGACAGAAAAAAAGTAAGAACAATCCAACAAAATCAATTTAGCTTCATAAGGTGAACTCTCATCAGTTCAAAACCTAAAGAAAGGTCATTCTCTCAAAAGAGTCCTGGCTATTTAGTTAACAACTGCTTCCCTGTGCCTTCTCCCTTCCTTATCTATTTATACACAGAAGTGGAAGGAGAGAGAAGAAACTCAGGAGGACTCAGATTATCGGTGAGGCTGTCAGCAAAGAACAAAGAAGGTATGAATCTGGAACCATACAAAGCTCAAAACATTGCAATTAAAACACACCTTTTTCTAATTAGAAAACTGGATGCACTGAAGTATTTCAGAAAATATGGACTGATAAGGGAAACAGAAAACATTTCTAAATCACCAACCATAAAAATAGCATGAATGTAATTCATAAGAATCATAAGTTCATGAATTGTTATAATATAGTTATCTTTTCACTTACAATTATGCAATAGCTATTTCTGATGTGAATACATATGTTAATTATAGTGCTCATTGTTTTCCATACATACATAACTGTAATTAAAATAGTTAATCTTTGATTTTGAGCACGAATATTATATTTAGTTTTCACTATTGGAAGTAAAACTTTAGAAGAGAGGGGAGGGAAGATGGCGACCTGAAGCGTGATAGCATTTCCTGGGGCTCTGAGTATGCCTGGGAAAAATCCACTGCATCAGCAATTTTCTGAGGTGTGTCTAGGGGAAACTATATTTGATTGTCTACTACTAGTTTGTGAAGCTTTTTTATAAGGAGCCAAGTCTTAGGAGTTTCGCGAGAAGGAAAAAAAATTAAAAAAAGAAGTGGGGGGATTTTCCTCTCCTGCCACGGGCACAGAAGCCTGCCACTGGCACAGAAGCCTGCCACTGCGGACAGCCTGCCAGAAAGAGTTCTGTGTGCACCACCAGGATTACTGGTACAGCTCCTTGCTTGGTGTTTGCAGAGCATTGCTACGAGTTTGGAAATAGGAAGCTTTTGTCTGTTTTACCAAGAATGGGAACATGACCCTTCCGTCCCGCAGCTCGCTGGACACATTCCCAACTGGCTCCAGGGACGGGAATACAAACAGCAGCTGCTGATCCAGCGGGTCTGACCAGAAACACAGATTTCATCGCTAAACCCACCCTGTCCGTAACTAGTTAGACCCCCACCAAACTTGTACTCTGTGAGGGGCTATAGCTGTGCTCGAGGACGGGCCCCTGGGGTGCCTGGTCACTCGCCGCCATTACGAGCAACAGGACTACATTTCCCATCGACTGAAAAGGTGGGGCTACGGTGCTTCTGTTGGAACTAGGGGAATTTTTCCCTGTATGGATAGGAACACTGACAACTTCCTTTTTGTTCCATGCGCTCATTGGTCACAATCCTGCACCAGCTTAAGAGGTGGGGCAGCAAGCCACATTAAAGATCCAGTGGGTCTGAGCAGAAACTTAGATTTCATTGCTAACCCCATCCTGTCAGTAACTAATCAGACCCTCGCCAACCTTGCATACCTCGAAGGGAGAGAGCTGTGCTCGGAGACAGCCCCCCGGGGTGCCTGGTCACTCGCCGCCATTAAGAGCGACAGGACTACATTTCCTATCAGCCACATAGGCAGGGCTAAGGAGCGTATGTTGGAAGGAGGAGAAAGTTCTCTGTTCTGCTAGCAACGGTGGCAACTCCATTACGTTCTGCGCTCACTGGTCACAATCCTGCATTGGCTACAGAAGTAGCCATGACTGCAGATGTGAGCAGAGACACAGATACTGTTGCTGAACCAATCCCTATTCTAAGTGAAACACTCATCTCCCAAGCCTGCACATTGTGCGGAGCAATCCTGGTACTGGGAGACAGCTTGCAAGGGGCCACAGACTGAGAGACATTCACATTGAGGTCCCAGAGACACCCTCATTGTCTATAGATACAAGATTTCAATAAGAATTTTTTATTTGTTATTTTTATTTTCTTTTACTTTTTTAGCTTTTAATTTTTTATTTTTAACTCATTATCTTTTTTTTATTTTTTATTTTGAGCAAACTTACAAGATTTTAACAAAATAATATAAAATGTATATAAAATATGCATATATTCTAGATTTTGCAATTATCCCCAGGAGTGCCCCCCCAATTACCCTCCCTTATCCCTCCCTTCCCCTTCCCATTATAACTCTAAAAAAAGTATTAGATTGTAAAGCATTACATCTTATCTGGATTTAACTCATGTTACTAGACCATCTTTCTCACTGTCCAGTCTAGTCCCCACCTCCACCTATGAGTGGAGACAATCGACCCTTAGATCTCTGGGTTAAGCTGATTTTACTCAACATGATCTCTTCCATAACCATCCATTTACCCTCGAAGGCTGCAAGGTCATTGTTTCTAATTGCTGTGTAATATTCCATGGTATAAATGTACCACAGTTTTTGGATCCATTCTTCCTGTGAGGGAC
>PVKS010028732.1:0-26125 GCA_004027875.1 Aplodontia rufa
TATCCCGCCCTTCCCCTTCCCACAATATCTCTAAAAAAGTATTAGGTTGTATAACATTACATCTTATCTGGATTTAACACATGCTAATAGACCAACTTTCTCACTGTCCAGGGTCTAGTCCCCACCTCCACAGATGAGTGGAGATAATCGACCCTTAGTTCTCTGGGTTAAGCTGATTTTACTCAGCATGATCTCTTCCGCAAACACACGTTTTCAAGTATGGTATTCACTTCAGTTTACCAGGACCTTATCCTCATGGTCAAATCTTCCCAGAACAAACTTGATTCCAATCCAAGGGTAAACTCCTAGCAATGGGTGCCCTTCAGTGGTTTCAGTCTGTCACCTCCTTTTTCTTTTGACCTGAAGGTGGCCTCCTTCGCCAAAGAATCTCCTAGGTCTACAGCCTGGGACCAGGGCCTTCTCCAGGGCAGCTCTGTCCTCCAGGAACCTGCAATCCAAGGGTGGAGAGTGTCCCCACTTACTCTCCTGTGTTCCCCACTCCCGCAGTTCCCTGCCTTCCTATTCACAGTTTCCAGAGTCTAGCTAGTCCCTCTGTAGAGTTGCTGGGTCCACCCATTACTGGACATTTAGTTCATAGAGACTTTTAAACATAGCACTTCCATGGTGTACTCCATTCATTATGATTCCAGAGAAGGTTGGGAAAATGGAAGAAGAGGCATTTCAGCAAGTTTCTGAATGAGACACTGAGGGAAGAGGAAAATGTGGTCCTCTAATTATTGTTCTTGTAGAAGGATTCTCTGGTTCAAATAGAAAGCAATGAGTTTTCACATTTTTAATAAACATAAGGAGCATCAATTTACATGGAACATTCTGGAATTTTATTTTAATGGCCCAATACTATCTTAGACGATATGGGAGATTCAAGAGTATTTAAATAAACTTGCATCAGAGGTTTAGTCCCAGAAACATTGGCTCAGCCTTAGGGCCATAGGCATTAAGTCCAGTCTTTTATGGCATCTCTGGCTCCATCCTACCTCTGAAGATTGAGAATTTGTGTTCTCACTGATTATCTCTAGGGGTTTCATATCCCTCACTGAAGAAAGATTCACCCATACTCACTGCACTCCACGTAAGCACCATTTAGGATGGCAACCAACCAAGAAAAAACAACCTTAGTATTTCCCATTCCTTGAGCATTCTGTTTGTCCAAGATTCTTGTATGAAACATAGTTCATTCACCACTGAATAAAACTTTAAGAATATTGCTTTGTCTTCCAAATAAAATCTGGCTTTCTTACCCTAGCCTATAAGAGCCTTGACTGTCTTGTATTAACTTACTGTTTTAATCAGTTTTTTGTTGTTGTTACTGTAATCCAAAGATCTGACAAGAACAATTGTAGAGGAGAAAAAGTTTATTTTGGCTCATGAGTCCATGGTTTCAGAGGTCTTAGTCCAAAGATGGCTGACTTCATTGCTCTCTGGACCCAAGGTGAAGAAGAACATCATGGTGGAAGGTTGTGCCAGAGGAAAGCAGCTCAGGACAGGGCAACAGGAAGCAGGGAGAGAGCTCTACTCACCAGTGACAAACTATAAATCCCAAAGACATGCCCCCAGTGACCTGTCTCCTCCAGCTGCACTGTGCCTGCTTATAGTTGCCACCCAGTTAATCTGTATTAGTGGGTCAGGTCACAAGTCTCATAATCTAATCATTTCACCTCTGAGAGTTCTAACATTGTCTCATACATGAGCTTTTTTGTTGTTTTTTTTAAAGAGAGAAGGACCAAGAGAGAGAGAGAGAGAGAGAGAGAGAGAGAATCAGTCTTTATTTAGTTTTTCACATGGCTTTCGTTGCTCTGACACTTTGTTGTGTACATGGGTGCTGGGGTTTAAACCCATGTACTTGCATGAGCCAGGCAAATGGCATAACTGCCAAGCCACTGCTCTAGCCCCTCATACATGAGCTTTTGGGGGACACTTTATATCCTAATCATAGATGTGGTTGTCATTTTTGTTTTCATAGGACTGCACTTATATTCCTGTGCTCTGTATCTAGGTTGCAAATATAAAGGCATTCAGGGGCCAGGCATGTGAGTGTAATGAGTGAAGCCAGCTAGGAGTAAGGCATTAGAGCATGGTGGGGAGTGTGGCAGATTGGGATTCCTTTGCTCTGCTTCAAGGAGGAGGCTCTGTCATTGGTCTGACAGTTGCCATGTGGGAATGTGGTGTAGTGTTTTCAATTTTAACTTTTATTGTTTTCAGTTTTGCTTCAAAAAGTTTAAAAGGTGGATTGAATAAAACCCATTTGTACATCATATTTGTGTCTCTGGTTTCTAGGCTGTGAAGTTTTGTCTATAGGGACAAGTGTATGCCACCTTCTCCATGACTCAGTCCCACCATTTGGAAGAACTCTCTTTTCCTAAACTTCTGAAGGGCACTTTCTGCCCTATTTTTAATCTGTGTCTTGTATTTCACTTTGTGCTGTAGTTAGCTGCAGGTTAGGGGAAAGAACATAGATTTTGGAGTTAGACATATCTGGGCTTAAATTTTGCCTTTGGCTTTTGCTGATTGCTTGATCTAGGCCAAGTTGAGAACTAATTTCCTCATCTGTAACACTAAAATAGTAATACTCCCCTTATACAATTGCTGTGAGGATTAAAGATCAGTTATGCAAAGTGTTTAGCACATAGACTGCCTTCAACTATATTTTATTATGATCACAGGACACAGGCGTTATCTCCATTATTAGGCTGTGAACTTCTCAAGGGCAAAGACTGGGCCCCTAGCTCACAGTATGTGCTTAATAAATGTATATTGAACAAATGAGCGAAATCCATCAAATCTGATGTATTCTGTTTATTATTTAACATACATCCTTGTTTCAAGTGATGCGTGATTTTACCTGCAGCTAAGACTTTGGGAAATGCAAAAGCAAATATAAGGCTCCTGACTTAATGTGTTTCTCTCACCAGGTTATGATGTTGCTGGACCTGTTGCAATTGGGCTCACCCACTGGAAAAATCCATATGCACAAGGCAGGCCCACCCTCCCGTCAGATCTGCCACTCTTCATCTCCAAAGATGCAGGCATTCCTGTGTACCACCGATCCTTCACCTGCAAGACTGACCTGGCCACACCTTTGTCTTGTCCAGCCTCATTGTCCATCACTCCAGTGCCTTCTTACAGCAGCAGCAGCCAGGAAACCCTGAGTCAAGACACTACAGGTAACAGTGTTGGCCTCCTGTTGGAGGTTCAAGACTCAGTAATCTAAGATGCCTGCTCATTCATGTGCCTGCTGAACAAACTACACTTTATTTCTACTTACATGATGCAATGGACTTCAACAATTCCTCCACATTCACTGGCCTTTAATAATTTAGCTATACCAGAAGGAAGGTTGGGTGTATTTGGAAGTATTTGACCTAAATATTAGTTCTATTTGGTAAAATCTCATTTGGAAATCAACTCCGAATCAGAATTCCAAGATCTGTTGTATGACTTTTTTCCCTAAAGTTTTTTATTTAGTGATAAGATAATCTATGTTGGACTAACCTCTTAAATTCAAAAAAGTTATTGTGTTAGTCAGTTTTTTGTTACTATGACCAAAATATCTGACAAAAACAACTTAAATGGGGGAAAGTTTATTTTGGCTTAAGTTTTAGGGGTTTCAGTTCATGGATTGATGATTCCATTGTTTGGGCCCGAGGTGAGGCAGAACATCATGGTGGAAGGGCATGTGGTAGAAGAAAACTACTCAGCCCATGGCATCCAGGAAGGAGAGAAAGGGCCAGTGACAAGATAGACCCTTCTTGGGCACATGCCCAGAGATCTACGTTTTCCAATTAGGTCACACCTCCCACGGTTTCCATTACCTCCCAGTAGTCCATTCAGCTACCAAGGGATTCATCCACTGGTGAGGTCTGAACCCTGAGGACCCAGTCATATCCTAAAAGCCCCACCTCTGAACGTTACTGCATTGGGCTCCAAGACTTCAACACATGAATATTTTGGGGACACTTTATATCTAAAGTATAATAGTCATCAAAAAGTCATTTTATTTTAAAGAAAGAGGGAGAGAGAGAGAGAGAGAGACAAAGAGAGAAACAATTTTTATTTAGCTTTTCATGTGGCTTTCATTGCTCCGAGACTTCATTGTGTACGTGGTGCTGGAGTTTGAATCCGCATACTCACGCATGCTGGGCAGGTACCATAACCAATGAGCCACCACTCCAGCGTCATTTTTTTTTAATATCTTAGTTAAACCAATTCATATTGTTCCATCAAACTGGTTTATGTCAGGGGTCTGCAAAGCACTCCCCATAGCTTAGACCTGGGCAGCTAAGTGATTTTTATAGTTCTAAGAACTAAGAATAGTTTTTATATTTTTTAACTGGTTAGGGAAAAATTTTAAAAATAAAATAGTTTGAGACTTTTGAAAATTATATGATTTTCAAATTTAAGTGTTCACATGTAAGATTTTATTGGGACACAACCCCACTCATACGTTTTTATATTATTTGTGACTGTTTTTACATGGCAGTGGCAGAATCAAGTAATTGTGACAGAGACTTTATTACCCACAAAACCTAAAATATTTATTATCTGGCCACTTTCCATGTTTGCCAACCACTCATCTATGTGATCCTTGGAAGTCTTGACTTAATCAGATGAAGAATTCTTACAATATGATGCCTAAATATCACTTACATCACACTCAAAACCAGTTGCAGAAAACTCTCCTTATGCAGAAGACCCTTAATTGTTTTTATTTATAAAATCTGAGTTAGAGTTTTAAATGATGCAGAATCTATACTTCCACATTCTCCTCCTATAGATTCAGCATTTAGAGATAATAGTTTAGTCGCCAAACACCCAATGTGTAATTCTTGTTCTGGAAATAAGTCTTTGAATGTTGGGATTCCATGCCCCTCAACTGTTCACTGATGCTGCCACCTAGAGCTGAGACAATGACATTGCAGAAATTTCAGACTAAAAGCAATCTCTAAAAGCAGTAAACTGCAGACTTGACCAAATGTTATGAATCGCTGTTGAGCTTGTTAAATATGAGACCCAGGGATGCTGTGTCCATGGCACACAGCGAGTTTCAGAAGTCTGCTTTCTGCAGGCTTCTGCCTGCTGGAATTTTGATTCCTCAAGTACCCATGCATGCCTTGAGGTATCCCCTCCAATGGTTAAATGACTAAACAGAATTACAGACTGACATTAAAGAGTGTTGAGGGAGTGTTATCATACATTAGCTCTGCACTAGGAAAAGCTAACCATTTTCTGATTGAGGGTCACTTTGAAAGCAGAAAATCCATGATTTAATGTTTGAAAAAATTTCCATATAGTGAGTTTGAAATCTCCTAGGTTTTGATCTTATCATGAAGGAGAACAACTCTGCTTGCTTTAGTTTAATAACATCTAAAGTTAGGAAATAAAGAGCCCTCTTTTGCCAGAGTTGCTGAAAAGTTGTGGCATTTTTCAGCAAAAAGGAATGTGAAATGGCAGCTGCCAGATGAGCATTTTATCACATATCCCTGTGAGTTGGCTTTTTTCTTTCCATAGAGCACCATCCCCAGAAGCAATCTGATTTTTGAAGGAGGTTTCTATTTTTAACCTGTAGGTTTTCAAAACCACAATCAAAGCCTCTAATTCTCTTCTTTCTTGGGAACATTCCTTTAGCAATAAAATACTGATTTTTTTTACAAGCAACTGTTCTTCATCATCATCATCATTATTAATACCACTGCTGTTATTTGTGTCTTTATAAAGTAAGATTGAACATCTACAGGTGTACTGCCGAATCATGTGATGTGATATCATTTTATTATAGAAATTATACGTGTTGGTCTAATTTCTGTAAGTCTCAAAAATATACATAGGCCATTTATTTATTTGATTATTTATTTAATTATTTATTTGATTATTTTCATTTACTTGATTTCTTAGAGCAATTTATTAATTTTAATATATATTTTTATGTGAAAGATTTGTTTTCTTCCTTCTTGTTTTTAAAAATAAAGTTAATATTTATTTGTATTTTTTTCCCTTTGTGTATGTATCTGTTGCTAATTAGAAGAAAATTCTAAGGTGAGATGAATCCATTCAACTCTACCAAAGTGTTCTACAAATTCCAGATTTTTCCAGGCTCCTTTTCACAATTCTAAGATCTGTCTTCTCCATAATCTTTGGGACTGGTATAGAGGACTTGACAAGTTTTAAGTTCATGGAACTGTACAATTATTTATTGATTGTTGGAATTATTTTATATTTAAGAATTTCCCAGGGCTGGAGTTGTGGCTCGGTTTGAGTGCTTGCCTGGCATGTGCAAGGCCCTGGGTTCAAACCTCAGCACCACATATACAACAAAGTGTTGGAGAAACAAAGGCCAGATGAAAAAAATAAGTAAAATTCATTCTCTCTTTCTTTCTCTTTTCCTCTCTTGCTCTCTTTCTCTTAAAAAAAATCTTTTTTTTCCATTTGTAAACCCCACCACTCTACAATTCTAGAGGGAATTTAAGAAATGCTAAATGACTATAGTACCCTCAATTCTCATTTTATTTAGCTGTCTTTACTTTTGCCATAGTTTTATTCCAATATCTTTTCTCTTCATTGATTGATTAGTTTGTATAATATGTTCTCTTTTATTAGACTTATAGTTAACTCTGTCACCTTGTACAGTGAACAACCCATGAAACTCTGCATAATGGCCTAGGTGGGCTTATTGGTACATATAGGAATATGTGTGAGTTCTGAATTACTGAGTTGTGCCCAACTGGTGATGCCATGAATTTGCCTGACGTATAGAGAACCTTAGAAGAGGTGACAATTTAATAGCGTAAACTCATTGTCTTTCAACAAATTGTGACCAGATAACTTTCAGAATTGATGCCAAAGGAAACAGGAGGGTATTTAAATTTCAGTGACCTTGCAACTTGAGCTGATATGACTGATATGTAGAGTAAGTAATCTGACCTTGCTGGGAGACCTGTGTGCTTATGTACTTCCTTTTAGAGATGCCCAGAGATACTCCTTGGCCTGCCTCTGCTTATATAAAGTATGTCCAGCCATACACTGTTTGAGTGTTTTCCTCAATCCATGGGATAGAAGAATACAATGCCAGTTGCCCTCTACAAACAAAGCAGGATAGTATAAATCAGAAACAATTTCCAAGCCATTCTATTTAAACTGAGTTTCTTGTGGACAAGATAGTGTTGGGTTGGTTTTATTTGTTTATATCTTCTCTGACAGTCTCCATCTTTTAATTGATGTATTTAGACCATTCACATTTAATGTGATTGCTGAGATACTTAGATTAATATCTATCATTTTTGTAATCACTTAATATGCATTTGTTTGTGTTTTTCTTTTTTTCTACCTTTCTCTTTTTTGGTCATATAAAATTTTAAAAATAGAGTGGTATCTACTTCCTTTTCTCCCTACCCTTAAAATGTCTTCTTGTCAAAATGGCCATGAAGGAATGTTTCAATTGAAATCATATGCTATAGAATAAATTTTCTGGTTTGGTTTATGTGGAATGTGGATATGAGGGTTAATGTATTTAAGTTAGGAAGTTGTAACAGGTAAAAACCACCTGTCCTGGGATTTATATGCCTTTTGGAAGGTAATTTGTGGTTTGCTGGCTAGATAGAAGACATCACAGTAGAAGTGTGGGCAAGCCTGAATAGGAGATGAGGAACTGGTATTCCAAGCAATAGGACTGTGTAAAAAATCTGATTCCAAGCAATCTGGGAGTAAACGTGTCCTTCACATTTATTATGGTTTGGATTGTAAATGTTCCTCCAAAGCTCATGTCTTAAAAGCTTTGTCCCTGGCTCATGGTGCTATTGAAAGGTGGCAGAAGCTTTAGAAAGTGGGGCCAGGTTCTAGGCAGTAGGTCACTGGGGGTGTGTCCTTGAAGAGGACATTGGGACCCTCTCTGCTTCCTGATGGCCCTGATGTGAGAAGCTTTGCTCTGCCACATGCTCCCCATCAGGATGTGCTGCCTCATCACTGAGCCAAAGGCAATGGAGCCAGGCAATTAGGAAACCTCTGAAACGGTGAGCCAAATAAATCTTTCTTCCTATTAAGTTGTTGATCTCAAATATTTTGTCACAGTGATGCAAGGCTAACACAACATTTAAGGTCAAGCCCTGAATGCACTGTCCATAGATATATTGCTTTACATAGTGATTAAGTTCTTTGGGGCTGTTACCTTGTTATTTCATTTTGGCATTCTGTGGTTAATTGACATTTGAGAGCAGGCCCCGAATCTAAACCATGTATATCCTACTTTGAGAAAAATTGACACAAGTTGAGGATTGCCTGTACTTGAGAACTAAGAGGATCATTGCAAATGTTCATTTGACAAGAGAACTGGCCAAGAAAAATAAATCACCAAGCTTTCTTCAAGTTTCCTGTTTTCCTAAATTTGATTCTATTGTTCTTTTCAGAATTCAAAGCCATACCCCATCATCTAGCCTACTGCTGTTCATTCTTTTTCCACATGTAGTTATTTAGTTTTCAAAGACTAAAAGCATCAGTGAATCATGGAATGATTAATGGCACATGAGGACAAGTCAATTAAATGATGATAGTTATGAAGTTACTTGAGGATTTCTGACATAAGAAACTGAAGAACTTGAATTATGACTGTATTAAATTAGATTTAGAAAGAATGATGCATTTTAGAAATAAACATTATTAAGAAGCTGCAGTAAATTCATCCATTCACCCAGTCATCTAAACTCTTATTACTCAAATTGTGGTGCATAACAGATAAGAAGGCCTAAGTTAGTATTGAGCAAAATAGTACAAAAGGAGTGGATGTAAGGAACATTTTGGAGGTACCTTGAGTGTATGTACATGGCGATTAGAGGGATGTGGCATGAGTGAATGGTTATTACAAATACTTTTCAATTAAATTAAAACTGAAGCTCCATAGTTTGGACTAGTGATTCTCAAACTTATAATGTGAATATGTATTACTTGGGGATCTTGTTAAACGGTAGGTCCTCATTTAGTGGGTCTGAGTAGTTAGTGGTTAAGAGTCTGCATTTCTAACAAGTTCCAAAGTAATACCCATGACTCTGGTTATGGAATTTGTAATTTAGTACAAGGTACAAATAGAAAACATTATGCCAAAGAATGAATGGTCAACAAGAGGCAAGTGCTATGTAGGAAAGGAATGGTCCTCTTAAAGATACTGGACAAATTATAAAAACATGCCTCTGCATACTCAAAACAGCACTCTATAAAGGACATTTGTTTTACCAACAGTTTTAAGTGGGAGGTCTGCTTATACCCTGTTATGGGAAATTTCTGACTTGTGAGATATGTGTTCTTGCTGTTCCATAGACATTGTTTAGACATTAAAAAATGGAACGGAAAACCACACAATGTGGAACTGACTATAGAGGGAACTTAGCTATTTTAGTTTTAGTTCCCTGGAGTCAGAGATGTATGTGCAAGAATTTTACTGGGGAGAGCCCTTGGGATGAGAGCATGTGTGTGGGATGTGTAGGACGCATGTGCATGCAGGAAGTGGAAGGGTACAGGAAGGAATACTAGGTAGAAGGAAGATTCAGCCCATTATGATGCGTAAGTAAGGACTGGTCAATCACACAGGAAAGCCTGGAGGTGGGACAGTCCTCACAGTTGTTCCAAGACAAAGCTTTTGTACCCTCTCATTGTTGTGTAAATGCAAGCTGCTGCAAGGCCTAGTAAGACCTTGGGAAATTCTCTTTGAGAGCAAGTCCCCAAGAGAGATTCCATTGAGAGCCATCAGTGCCACACTCACAGTAGCTAGTGGAGGGCAAAACACTCCATTAGCTGACTAAATTGAAGCAATTTAGAGGATAAAAATGGGAAAACAAGTTGGAGAGTATAGGAGAATTCTAAGGTAAGTCACAATTTTGGTCAATTTCTTCAGGCCTTTGCTAGCAGGAGGAGATGTCTGGAAGCTTGTACATTGTAGTGCCAAGTTGAAGTAGGCTAGAGGTTTTGTGATCTGGCTCATCAGAGCTGGGGCTATGCTAGTTTGTAAATCATTTTGCAAGACAAGATTAAGAAGAGAATCAGGGCTCTGAAGAGACCTTAGATCTGGACACAGTTTCCAACCACCAGGAACTGCTGAGCATCTGAATTCTCGTTCAACTCCTCATTCTTTCCAGCAAAAGGGCACCTAAAGTGTTGGGAAACACTCTCTGATCACTGTGTTCCTAGTTATGAGGGTATGTGCTTTGGAAATTGTACAGTTCTTTTTGTCTTTTTCAGGCGAATAAAAATACAACTGGTTTTTAGTTGTAGTTGTACAATGGGAGAGTTAACTCTATATTTCTTGTCCCGGGTAATGTGACCCATATTCATGTATTCAGCAGCAGTTTCCTGAGTGCCTATCCAGGTACTGGGTATTACTGTGTGACCCAAGCAGACATGGTTCCTCTCTGTGGAATGACAGTGGAGGATGCTAGTAGAAACATGAAATTACTACATAAATGAGAAAGCCTGATTGGTGCCATGAAGGCAAAAAACACTATAAGGGAGACTCTAGAAGGTCAGGGCATTGAACTTGGATTTTGGAGATGAGAAAAGTATGAGATGTGATACACAGTAAGTTGAGAGAGATCTGTGGTGATTTGGTGAGAATGTGGATTGGAGATCAAAAACCTGGCTGCTCTTCCCAGATGTTCCATCTATCATGTTACTTTTACCAAAATGATCTAATCTTTTTGAGCATCAGCTTCTTCATCTGTAAATAGGTAAATAAGTAAATTTGTTTTTAAAATTCTAAAATGTAAGTTGAAAGCTATTATTTCTATTAATTACCACAACTTACTCTTCCTCTTATCTCCTAGGCTGGGTGGGCATGGATGCTAAATGTAGTTAATATTTAAATGATGTGTAACTGCTTCTCCCAATTTGTGATTTTCAATTTTTTGAACTGATGCCTAAAGTAATAATTTTGTATTGTGATTTAGTACTACTACTTCTTCTCCCTCCCTCTGTCTCCCTCTTATACACATACACCTGGAAAAAAATTTCAGAAAATAAAACTTAATCCTCATTTGTCATGTACTCTGATATTTTTCATTTCATTCCATTCTGTTTTCCAAAAACATGCTAGTTAAGGTCTGTTAACATGATATCGCTGTCTACTAATGAATTGAAACTCATAATTTAAACACCATTGATCTAGATGATAAACCACCTCAAATCCTTCTGAAAACATTAGGGTTGCAAGAACAGTTCATGTTCTAATATATGTTATGTGAGTTCCATTGTACAAGGAAATGATTTCTCTTTGAAGACTGATTAATGTTCATTTAAAAAAATCTATGGTGCCTGTGTTAATGAGACCAACACGTAGCATTGGCAAAGTAGTGATCCCTCCAAAGAGCTCTTTGTTCCCCATACTTTTCATGACTCTGAGTCACAAAGAACTGTGCCAAAGGATTCTGTATGAGTTAATCATTATCACAATAAAATTGTATACCTAACAACCCTAAAACAAAGGTGAGATATGGCACTAAGTATTTACTCATGAATCCAGGATCAGCTGGGAATTGGTTAGGTGATCTTGGTTGGGCTTACTTAGTGTCTTGGAGTTGGCTTACCACCCAGTAATCCATTCAAACTATTAATCCATCAAACTGATTAATCTACCAATGAGGTTATAGCCCTCATAATTTAATGCTTTTACCTCTGAACATTCCTGGATTGTCTAATACATGAGCTTTATGAAGAACTTTAAAGATCCAAACCATAATACATTCCATATTTTTTTACTCATTTTTTCTAGTTCTTCCTAGCAAGAGATTTATACCATTGTATCATAGTATTTTGAGTTGATTCATGAAGTTAGATATCTAAATGAGAGATATTTTAATGAGTAAAGCTACTAATAATATATGTTAAAAAAAATCCTTTGTTCTAACTTTCCCTCGGGATTTAGCCCTGAATTTCTACCTCTCTGTTGGACATCTCTATGTTTATATTCCACATGTACTTGTCTAAACCACTTTTGTGTTCTGTTTCAGTAAACTACATCACCATCCACCTTGTTTCTCAAATAGGAACAAAGAGTCGTCTTTAAACCCCCACCCCATTTATAATCATTAGCAATCAGTTTTTTTCTTGTGAATAATAGCTGTCATCATTATTCAGCCAGACACTGAAATTGTTCTTTGTTCATTTCTTGAGCCAAGTTCTTTATGAGAAATGGGGGTGTGAAAATGACTAAGATATGACTCTTTTTTTTTCCTTTGAAACTTAGCATCTAATCAAGGAGGTGAGCTGCGAACATATAAGTCACAATATAACATGGGACTATGAACAAAGTGTTCTCTTCCACTCCTTCTCAAATCTAATTGCTCATTAATTCTTGCTCATTCTGCCTCAGATATGTCCCTTGAATCTATCTACCTTCCCTTTATTCCTGTGGTCATTGCCCCTGCCATAAATCAAGGCTTCCTCCTTTCTTATCGGGGTGGGGGTAGCCTATTGTGTACACTCTTTCTACACATAATCTACTCTTCCCTCCCTGCCCCCTATCGCCACCATTTGCTGTCATTATCTAAAACATTGCTCCAAATCTGTTGTTCTTTGACTTAATAATCATCATTGGGCTTGAAGGTTACTCAATAAGTTTTAAACACAGAATTACCAAATGACCTAGCAATTTCACTTCTGTGTGTGTACCCAAAATAATTAAAATTAGGTGCTAAAAAAGAACCTTGTAACAAATGTTCATAGCTGCACTGTTCAAAATAGCCAAAAGGTGGGAAAAATCCATCAACTGATCAGTTTGTAAAAAAATGTTGTATATACATACAATAGAATGTGCTCAGTCAAAAGCAAAAACAAAAACACACACGAAAAAAACAAAAAACAAAAATAAAACAAAACAAAAAAACCTATGGGCTGGAGTGGTGGCTCAATGGTTATAATGCTTGCCTGGCATGCGTGAAGATCTGAGTTCAAACCCCAGCACCATGTACACAATGAAGTCTCAGAGCAATGAAAGCCACATGAAAAACAAAATAAAATTGATTCTCTCTCTCTCACTGTCCCTCTCTCTTTCAAAAAAAAAATGTAAAAAACAAAGAAAAAAAAAAAACTACTGATACATGCTACAACATCATGCTAAGTGAAAGAAGCCAGACACAAAAGGCCACAAATTGCATGATTCTGTTTATATGAAATACACAAGATCAGTGGTTTCCAGGGGAGAATGAGAAATGACTGCTTAGTGTGTCTAGAATTTCCTTTTAGGTGATGAAAATGTTACAGAACTGGATAGTGGTGATAGTTGCATAGCATTATGAATATACTAAGTTTTTTGAATGTTAAATTTTATGTTAAGTGCATTTTACCACAACAAAATAAATTCAACCGCTCCCCCCACATACCAAAATACCCATCAATAGCCCTTAACCACCTATAATTTAAGTCCATACCTTACAGCATTGGGTTCATGGCCCTCATGGTCTGGTCCCACCTCTCTGAGTAGCTTCATGGCCCCCAAGCAGCCTGTGCTCTATCTAATGTACTATTAACATACTTTAGTTATGCAGAACTCTCACCTTAAGTGCCGCGTTCCTTCTCTTTTGTATAGTGAAAATTAATGTCTGGTTCAAATGCCAATACCTTTGGGAGGGCTTGCCCATGCTACCTCATGCTTATTCCTGTGTTATCTCATAGCACTTTGTTTAGATAACTAACTACTGTGAATATTGGTTAAGTATGTAGGTGTCTTTTCCTGCTACATGATGAGTTCCATGCAAGCAAAGAAAATGTCCAATTCAAATTTGGATCCCTGTGTTCTTGATATATAATAATTGATCAATAATTATTGAAATAGTTTTATTAAGTCTTAGTTCTGTCCTTAAAACTACTTCTGTATCTGTAATCCTTAATTTAAAATGCTGTAACAATCACTGTACTTTTACTAGAATCATCTCTGATGATCTTCATCTAATGGTCATTAATTATCTTGGCCATAACATATTTCTTTCTAGTTTGCTCACACCTGCTCACTTCAAATATTTGTTTTCTTGGCAGTTAGGGCCCTCATTTTCTTTTACCTGCTCTCAAATTTGGTGATATTGCAGCCATTCTTCTCTGGCCTCCCTTTCCTATGCAGAGAAGTCCTTTGCAACCTTACTATTTGAACATTTTCCCTGTTTTAAGGAAGGAGTGACAGGGGACATTATTATTATTTTATCAGAGAATCACTGGGTCTTAGAATGACATGGTTTACAAATAGATTGTGAATGGTTAAACACTAGGAGATATAGGCTGGTTGTCCCCACTAAATTCCATGACAGGGATTTTTCATGTGTATTACCTTTATTATTGTTTTTCATGTGTTAAATAAATTTTTTTAGAAAATGCAGTCACATTTTTTTTTAAAAGTTATATCTAGGTGAGTTTTAGTTGTTTTATATTACTCCTCCATAGAACTCCTTTGGTCTATGGGTACTCCTTATAGTAAGTAGATCCTGTCCCTTTGAAAATTTTTCCTTGATTGCAGAAAAATACTGAATTTCAGCATACAAAATATTATTAAATAAAATGTTTTATTTATTAAACAATTATTTCTAGGCGGCCACAGTTTTAATATTGTGCCCTGTAATATCACTGTATTTTGGAGCCTTTCTATATAAAAAATAGATTTAGAAAGAATTCAGTATGAACTTGAAGGTGCCAATTTGTATTTGTGCATGGAACATTGTTTTGTAATGTAAGTTAAAAATGAAGCAAGCATTGAACAAGCTTAACATAAGGAGAAATAGGAGAACAATAAATTAGGGATGCCCATTCTCCTACCACACTGAACATTTGAGTTTATTTTTTTTAAATTTGTCTACATCTTGAAAGGCAAATTACTATATAAATTTAATTGAAGTACTTATTGAAAAAACTTTTATCCTTTGGCAAAGCTCAAAATCATAAACCATAAAAATCTTGAGTTTTCAATTTGGTTATATCATTTCTAGTCTCAGACTATTTAAATGCATGAAAGTGGGGATGATAATAACATACATCATTGTGTTTTTATAAGACTTCAAAGAGTTAATCATTTAAAAACTCTTAGAACAGTGCTGGCACATAATTTCTTCTGTTATTTTTGTAAACATGAAACTAGTTACTTAATTTATCCAGTATTTATTGAGTGCCTCCTATGTGCCTGCCATTTAGCAAAGTGTTGTAGATTTTTGCAAAAATGAAAATGTAGGATTCTTGGCCCTGTTGGAGCATCTAGCAGAAAAGATAGCTACATAAAATAGTTATGATTCAATACTTCTGACTCACTGTGATTCAATAGTTGATGCTCATTTCTCATCACCTCCTTCGCTCATACCCTTTGGTCTCTTTAGCCTCTTCAGGAACTTTACTTTAGTTGTCCTTCTCTACTGCTATTTTCCATTTCACTCAAGTTCTGCATCTTATAAATAAGTAAACCCAATTTTCAATCTATAACCAAAACCCACAAAACAAGCAAATCCCACCTCTTAATTCTAGACTCTAGTGTCTTCTAACAGTGTTTTCTGTCCCTTTCCTCATAACCACACTCCATCTGAGGGAACTTGGCACCCATTTTCTTCACTTTTTCACTTCTTATTCATTCCCTACCCTAGCATCTAATTTCTCCTCCATGGGGTACTATGGCATTTCCTTCATGGGATGCATTCTTCCCAGGTCATAGTGATCTCCTAATTGCTAACCCCAATGACAACTTCCTTGCCTTTCCCAACTCTTTGGTGGATATTTTAGATCTTAAGAGGAGAAGTATTTCTTCATCTGTGAGTATGTACTACTTCTCTGTTCTGCATCTTATCTTCCTTCACTTTTTCTCTATATGTCACTTAAATGTGGATATGTCCAAAGTGTTTGCCCCTGGCTCTCCTCTCTGCTCCATCTGCCATTCCTGGTCTTGTCCACTACTACTATTTCACATTCACCCAGTCTGTATTCTGTACTTTTGGCTGAGGTTCCCACCTAACCTTTTCTGATTTCTTTCTAAACATTTCTTTCTAGATGTCTAGACACTCTAACTCTGGTTAACTCAAAGCCATCTTTTTTTGCCACAATTTCTTTCCTGTCCCTTCTGCATTTTCTATCTTAGTAATAAGATGCTAAGCCAGAAACCTAGAATAATAATAGGCTTTTCTCTGCCCTGCTCCCCACATCCAGGTGTGAGCCTCTTGAGCCTATCTCATTCCCACCCCACTTGCCCTGTGCTGATTCAAAGCCTCAGTGCCTTCAACTTGGCTTTTACGTTATCACTAGTCTTCATTGGAGTCTCTCCCATCATTCTTTACATGTTGTCTTAATTTCTCTAAAGTACACATTTGATTATATCACTTCCTTTTATAGAACTTTTTAGTGGCTTCTAATTGTGTTATCTAGAGAATAAAGTTCCATATCTCTAGTGCTTCCCTGATTGGGCTCCTCCTGCATGTTTTTTCTTTCTTTCTTTCTTTTTTTTCAGTACCAGGGATTCAACCTAGGGGTGTATAACCACTGAGCAATATCCCATTCCATTTTTCACATTTTAGTTTGAGACAGGGTCTCACTAAGTTGTTGAGGCTGTCTTTGAACTCGTGATCCTCCTGTCTCAGCCTTCCAAGTCACTGGGGTCACAGGCATGTGCCACCATGCCAGGCTTCCTTCTGCTTCTTTTTGTTCTCATTCTGGTGTCTCCTACTAGCTCTCTGTTTTATATCCAACTAATGTAGACCTGATTATGAAGCTCTTGGATGGTGTATACTGAGTACCTTGACCTTATTCAGGTGGAGTCACTGCAGACTTTGCATTAAAAGAAATCGAATTCCAAACTGGAAGAAATCTTTGAAGTCCATTGAGTCTACTCACTTCATCAGCTCCTGATGAGTGGCTGTTCTCTGAATGCAGACTGCCAACCTGTCTCCTGTTCTTTGTTCTGATTGATAAAAAGGTATTACTGACTTTCATATAAGCATATTGAAGGTACCATTAAATTCATCAAGCATGATTGCCCCCCCTTTCTTATATATTATCTTTCTGTTATGGTTTCTGCAGCAGATTTTTCTTCTCTGTGGATCTTTATCTGTGCTCATTTAATGCTTTTTGACTTCCTACTCTGAATAATGTATATCTCTTCACTCCTGTAATGACTGGATTTTAATATTAAAAAAAATTCAACTCAATACTAAAAAAAAAATACCCCTCCCTTAAAATGGAAAGACTAGAAAATATGAGGATCACATCATATTCAGAAATTTCCCAAACAAGGCACTTTGGATTGGAGATTGGCAGTTGAGCGATTTGTAGTAGGTACTTCCTTCTTCAGCCTTGAGCTCATCTGCCCCCAAAAACTCCTAGCCAGAATTGCACTGTTCATGGGAAGATTTTAGGGCCTGAGTCACCTGCCCTTGGTCTTGGCTCGTTCAGAATTAGAGCAAGGCTGACATTGAACTGCACTTGGATATGAGTTGTTAGTGCAGATGGTGGCCTCGGTGTGTAATGCTCACCATGTGACTAGTGCCTGGGAGCAGATGGGTGCCTTTTTTTTCTGCACCAGCTGACACTTGGATCTTTCTGAAAGGCATGGGTGCAAGTGGAGTGCAGCGTCTGGAGCCAGCAAGGCAAGGAGATTCAGACCCTTGGAGGCAGTCGCCAGCTTTCTAACTATCCTCTCTGTAAAGAGCTGTTCAGTATATCCTGAGGTACAAGTCTGGAATTTGATTCCTGACAGAAGAAATGTTACTCCCCCAACTTTTGTGATTCCATAATTACAGTCACCACTATAGTTCATGATATGCTTTTTCACATATATGATCTTATTTGATGTTCACATGATGCCTATAAATATAATGTATTAATTTCCTGGACCACCATAATCTTAGTAGCATAAGACAACGGAAATGTGTTAATTCTTTCACAGTTATAAAGGCCAGACATTTGAAATCAAGATGTTATCAGGGCTGTATTCCTTCTGATGACTGCAGTGGGTACTCTTTTCTTTCCTTTTCTGGTGGTTCTTGGAATTCCTTGGTTTATAATAGTATAACTGGTCTGTGTTTTCATATAAACACCTCTGTCTATCTTCCCCTTTCCTTTCTCTTAAAAGGATGCCTGTCATTTGTTTTAGGAGCCATCTGAATCCAGGTGATCTTATCTCAAGATCCTTAACCTTAATTATATCTGCAAATACTCTTATTCCAAAGATCACTTTCTGAGGTTCCAGGTAGGCAAATATTTGGAGGAGCACTGTTAAATTCACCTCAGGTAGGTATTCGTATCATTTCTTGAGGATATGGAAACTTGAGATACATCTTTGCTCAGACACCCATTGTATTATGAACTCCATATGTGGCTGTGTATAGTGGAAGCATTGCTTTCATTCCATTTATTTATTAAGCACCTACTGCATGTTTTGTGAAATGCATATATCTTTGTCAAAATTACGAATAGAGTAAGTTGGATCATCTTATCATCATGGCTGAGACTAGAATCAGGGGAGAGTGAATTAATAACGATGTATTCCTGTCTTGGCTCAGTCATTTCTCTGTCCTTATCCTTCTCTTTCCCACATCTTCAGGGTTATCAGCAGGAACTGGACAAAGCTCAGCTGCTTGGAATCTGTGGTCATCTGTCTTGGAAGGGCCTGAGATCCCTCAACATGCCTACTCTGTGGGAGCTACAATGCTTCCCTGCTTTCCAGGACAAAAAGCACCTATATACCAAACCTAAAGCTTAAAAGAAAATGTAAACATACAACATTTCCAGTTCCTTTATATATGTCATAGGAGGGTTGAGTGAACCTTGCAATGTGCTCTTCTTGAGCCTGTTTTGCCATGGAACATCATATCCTACCAATATCCAGGATTCCTTCCCTAGGTCTGTCTTTCTCGAGTAGTTCCCCATACTGTTAAAGACCCCTGCCCCACCATTTAAATACTTCCTGGTTCTATGTGCCATTTTTCCTAAGGATTTTAAAATTTTTCTTTATTTAAGCATTTTATTATGGAATATTTCAGACATGTGAAAAGGCATTAAAAACAAAAACAAAACTACTCAGAGAATGTGACCCAAGTTGGATAATGTTTCCTTCAGCAGTTCAAGCCCTAGGAGGAGCCACCACAGGCAAACTTTGAGCCAGGAGAGCGTTCCCCGATGTGTGCTGACCCAGGTGGAGAGGGAAGAAAGGAAATCAAAATCTCTTTTGCTTTTGAATTTTGACTAAATTAACTCTTCCTAATTGAGAAACATGGTGAGGATAGGAGACCAGGAGGGTCAGTAATTCTAGATAATTCTGTACCCAAAGTCCTCCACATGGAAAGCTGGAAATGTGAGGTTGGTGATGGGGGCAAGCACTCACCTTCAACACAGGTGATCCTGGAGTTGGAGGAAAAGTGTGGGCAGCTCTCTGCTCTGCTGGTGGAGGTCTCAGGCCCTTTTAGAACTTGCTCCTTAATTTCTCTTTGGGTCAGGCCCTAGCCAAAGAAGACAGGGACGTTCTGGCCTGGACGTGTCGTGGGCAACACCAAGACTGATGCTTACCTGTGAACACGGTCAATATGCTGGAATGCAGTTTCTGTTGGGGCAGGGAGGTAGGGAATTCTTCCTGTTTTGTCCATGGATGAGTCCCCAGCACTAAAACAGTGTCTGGAACATGGTATGTTCCCAATGGAGATCTATCAAATAAACCAATGATCCCATGGAGTCCTCAGAACAGCCTTTTGAAGTGCTATATTAAATATTGATTTTATTTTACAGATGAGAAATCTAAACCTTAGCGAGAGTAACTTGTCCAAGGAATATAACCTCGTAAGTAGGTAAGCAAGAATTTGGACCAGGTTTCTCTGGCTATAAACAGGGGACTCTTCCAAACAATTCCTGATTGGTTTGCCTGTAGCACTCTGGGTGTAGCATGTTACACTGGGAGGGAATTTATCTTTTGTAACTTTTGTTAAGTGACATGATTGGAACCTGGTTTTTCTAGAATCCACATGGCTACAAACAGTCTGCAACCCCTTACCAAAAATCCTTGGGCACAACCATCCCAGGACCCTTCCCCTGCAACAGATTCCACTAGATCTTTTTTCTTAGTCTGAAGCAGTTTAGCCGCAACAGAAATAAAACAAACATATTACCACCAAGGAAAAAGGTTAAAGGAATACAGCTAATCCACCCTGAGGAATAAGTGCCCTTGAAGGTATTTATTACCAAGGTAATAAGCATCTACTTCCATGCCATCCTCCCCAGCTGCCTCCAGATTTCTACTCTCTCTACCCATGGTAATCTGTTAACAAATGCCTTCTGTTGAATGGGCAGTTCTCACTGGTCTCCAGCAACCCTGTCCAGTCCTTCTGCAGGGGCTGCTGCTACTGTGCACTGGGCTCAGTTCACATAGGCTTAGATGTTGATTTTAGGTCATTTGGGTTTTTGTGAGCTGATATTGAATTTTACCACCACCATTTCTTCTATCCATTCATCAAACCTCACACTTAACTCATACCAGACTCAGTATGAAATGAATACACCCTCCCTTAGTCACATGCAAAGCTTGTTTTCTGAATTCTAAACAAAAGATCTTAGAAACACATTTCCTCTAAATCTAGTACCACCTGCTATGTACATCAAAGAGAAGCAGCCAGAATTGGGACCATATTTGGTTAACAGAGGCCTCTGAAGGAACATAATGCACTCAGCTGCAGGCTGCATTTAAACTGTGGAAAACCCTCTGACAGCCATGGATAGCTAGGGTAATTATCAGGTGACATTTTTGTTCATAAACCTCCTTGAGGCATCATTCAATCAAACGAGTTCTGGAAGGAATAATGCTGATTATGTATAAAGTAAAAATGAATACTATTGGTCACACTCTTGTTTGAGGATGACAAGAAGTGAGTCCCGCAGCCGTGGCTGATTAGGGTGAGTTAATGACAGTAATTGTTTGATTATACTGTTAACAAAGCTATTAGGTTTTGCATGGAGAAAATATTCTGAGGACACACATTAAAGTGAATAAAAATGTCAAATGGCTTTATTTACTTAAGGAAAGAAATGTACTGAGACAGAATGAAATTTTGGCAAAACCTTGAGTTTTCTTAATACAGTGAAGCATGGAAATTTTATTGGTGTCCTGAGGAAACAACAAAGTAAACATTTTATGGAAGAGGATGGTCAGAAATCAGAATTTTGAGTGTGGTTTTTAGACAGCTAAGTCCCAGCTACATGACTGATTTGCCAGAGAGTCTTAGATAAATCTAAGTAGATCATGTCTAACAATACCACACTGTGTTGCACATTTGACGGCCATTTTTATGCTACAAGCATGAATGTGGTTGGTTTTAATGGAGTTGTATAACAAAACAACGGTTGGAAGAGATATTCAAACTCTGATTTGAGGAATGCCAAAATATATGCCACTTGAGGTCTTGTGGAATTGTAGCAGTGGAAAATATGAGCCTTGATGTGGTGCTGTCCTATACACAGCCATCTTTTCCTTTTCTTTACTCCAAAGGAAAGAAGGCCAAAATCAGATCTTGGAGAGATGATGGATAATTCCAGTGTGAGGAGAATGAAGGTGTTGGAGGTTACAAATGTTTGAAACCCACTGAAAAGGTTATGACTGTAAACATTTTGTTTTTGTATTTGTACTCACTGTAGCACATATCAATTTTTTCCAGCTTTGTTGAGATATAATTGCCAAAAATATGTGCATTTGTGGTATACAATGTGATGTTTTGATATACATTATATACACACATACGTACACGCATTGTATAGTGATTACTACAATCAAGATAATTAACAGTTATGATGGTGTGTGTGATGAGAACTAGCACTGTTAGCCATTTTCAAGTATAGAATTCATTATTATTAACTATAGTCACTCTGCTTCATAATAAATCCCCAACATCTATTCATCCTGTTTAATTAAAATTTTATATACTTGGACCAAGATTCTCTCCATCCCCTCCCTGACCCCTTCATCCCCAGCATCATTCTTTTTGCTTCAAGAATTTGATTTCTTAAGATTCTGTGTGTAAGTGAGATCTTGAAGTATTCATCTTTTTGTGCCTGGCTTATTTCACTTAGCGTATGTCCTCTGGGTTCATCCATATGATTACAAATGACAGGGGTGCCTTCCTTTTGAAGGCTATTTGGTATTCTGTGGTTGCTATTTCATTTCTTTCTGTTTCAATCCTAATTATTTTCTTTCTTATGCTGGCCATGAGCATAGTTTGTTCCTTTTCTGGTTTCTTGAGGTGTGAAGATAGGTTATCTGTTTGAGATCTTGGTGTTTTCTTAGGAAGGTACTTATTACTGTAAACCTCCCTCTTAGAACTGCTTTTGCTGCGTCCTCTACATTTTGGTATGTTGTGTTTCAGTTTTCATTTGTCTCAAGATAATTGATTCCTCCTTTGACTCATTGGTTGTCAGGAGTTTACTTTCTACATATTTGTGTTTTCCAATTTTCCCCATTATTAATTTTTAGTGGTATACCATTGTGATCAGAAAAGATACAATATAGAATTTCAATTTTCTTAAATTTATTAAAACTTGTTTTGTGACTTAATAAATGATATAGAGAGTATTTCTTGTGCTCATGAAAAGGATGTGTCTTGGCTGCCATAGGATGGAACGTTCTATATATGTCCATCAGGCCCATTTAGTCTATAGCGTTGTTCAAGTCTGCTGTTTCCTTATTGACTTTATTATAGGTGGTCTATCCCTTGTTAAAAGTGGGGTATTCAAATACCTTATTATTAGTGTAGTAACATCTACTTCTTAGAGCTGGAGAAGTGGCTCAGTGGTAGTGTGCTTGCCTGGCATATGCAAGGACCTGGGTTCAAACCCCAGAACCACATACACAACTAAGTGTCAGAAAAACAAACAAACAAAAAAGATGAAAAAATAAATGAAATTGACTCTCTCTTTAAGAAAAAATCATCTATGTCTCTCTTCATTTCTGTTAATTATTTGTATAGTTATATATTTAGGTACTTTCTTGCTGAGAACATAACATACATAATATGGATAATAACCTCTTGATGAATTGACTAATTTATTGTTATATAATTATCTTCTTTATTGTGACAATGTGTGACTTAGAGTCTGATGGGTCTGGAAAATTACCTGAAATCACTCGTGTAAACCAGACAGCAAACCCCCTACTTACTGTTTTGAAATCTACTGACTTTGGAATCTATTGACCCCGGGCCCTTATCAGAAAAATCACACACTATTGAAACTCTTGTTTTAACCAAAAAACTAGAAACTTGACCCCTCTCCTTCTTCATTCCCTCTATATCTACCCCAGGCTGTAAGTGGCAGGTTGGTCCCAGATTCCACTGGCCCCCCTGCGCAAGTTTCTCCTGAATAAACCTGTGTTACTGCTGCTCTCCGCTCTCTTTTTACCTTCAGTCTCCTCTTTCCTTTCGGAGTCTTTTTTTTTTTCTTTTAAAGAGAGGGACAGGGAGAAAGAGAAAGAGAGAAAGAGAGAATCAATTTTATTTAGTCTTTCACATGGCTTTCATTGCTCTGAGACTGTGTTGTGTACTTGGTGCTGGAATTTGAACTCGCCTAGTTGTGCATTCAGGGCAAGTGCCATAACCACCAGCCACCACTTGAGCCCATTACGGAGTCTATTTTATCTGATATAAATATAGTCACCCCCCCTTTTGGTTCTCATTTGCCTGGAATATCTTTTTCCATTCCTTTACTTTCAGTCTCAGTATGACCTTAAAGTATGTCTTTTGTAGGCAGCACATAGTTGGACTTTAAAAAAAAGTTCACCCAGAAACTGTTTTTTATTGGAGAATTTAATTTGTGTATTTAAAGTAATTATCAATGGTAAAGATTTGCTATTACATTGTGTTTAATAGTGTTTTGTTCCTTTTCCTGCCTTGCTGTCTTCCTTTGTGATTTTGTTGTTGTTAATTGTAGTGATAAGTTTTGATTCTTTCTCCTTTTTATCTTTGTATTTCTATTGCAAATTTGTCCTTTGTTATTACCATGAAGCATCTAATGTGTGAAAAATCATTTGCCTAAGTAGGTGTTTACAATGTGACAAAAAACTTCTCTGTTGAAAGGAGGGAATAACTAAAAAGCAAGAACAAAAACAACCTATTCACACATTCATAACTGTACAGAACATCTCTGCTTTCTCATGAAGAGTTTTTTGAGTCAGTTTTCTTGGTTCACATTCATGGAATTGTAAAACTGCATCCACATCAATCACACTTTTCTTATTAAGGACACAAGGATATCCTGAGAGGTATGCATTTGTGATTTTAATGGAAAGGAAAATGCTAGTAATCTAGCTGGTTCCTGAAATTGATCCGACCCCTTAATAAATAATGCAGAAAAGTAAATAGGGTATTCATGAAGATAATAAAAATGTAATTGTTACTTGGGTGTTAGGATCTAAAAGAGAGTTTATAGTGTGGTTGTCCCACTGGAGTGGAAAAAGGACACCCTGGGTTTCATTCTTGCTTGTCCCCTTCATAGATGTTGTCTAAGGACAACTTCCTTAGAAACTCTGAACCTGACTTCCCTATTTGTGATATCAGGGTACTAGCAATTTTCATACAATGCATACAATGTTTTTTTTTTTTTTAAGGGAGTAGGACAGTGAGAGAGACAGAGAGAATCAATTTTATTGAGTTTTTCACATGGCTTTCGTTGCTCTGACACTTAGTTGTGTAGGTGGGTGCCGGGGCCTGAACCCGCGTACTCCTGCATGTCGAGCAACGGCCAGACCACTCTCTAGACCCCCATACAATGTTTTTGAGACACGGGGAAAAGTTAGTCAGAGTAGTTAGAATGTTTGAGTCAATCAAGGGAAATTGGTACTTTTTCTTTTAAGATCAATTTGATATCCCCCCCAATGCTAGTAAGAAGGGTCTCTCAAGGTGGATCCAGATGCAGACACTCCCTTCTGCTAAACAATGCACCACATTCTTTATGTTGATGCCTGAGGCACAAACCAAAGCTTGGATCTAACCAGAATTTCAGGTCCCCCGCCACACACTGTCCTAGATATGGGGGAAGGGAGAAGATAAGCAAGGGAGAAAACCCTATAAGTCCTATATCAAGGGCAAACCTAACCCCCTCTTGAGCTCTGTCGCCTTCTCACACTCCAGGGTAAGCCTTCTCTTTTCCCTATGCTTTGATTTCTGATAACTTCTTTCTTTCTTTCTTTTCTTTCTTTCTTTCAAGAGAATCTATTTTATTTAATTTTTCATGTGGCTTTCGTTGCTCTGACACTTTGTTGTGTACTCGGTGCTGGGGTTTGAACCCATGTCCTCACACCTGCCAGACAAGCGCCATAACCAGCGACCCACTGCTCCAGCCCCTGTTAGTTTCTTAATATAAAATCTGTTTGTTATGCTTGCCTTGGCATCCTTTGGTTTCATTCTTCTCCGGGGGGACCCGAATCCGACTTCCTCCAAACCGACATGATTTCCATGATGCATAAATGAGAACAGGACAACTTGATAGAACTATAAATATACAAATAGAAAAGATTAGTATCATAGAAGAGCAGAGAATCCAGTTTGTGAATTACTTCTAGGAAACTTTTAAGGCAGTTCTTTGAATATAAGCAAGCACAAATTCATTGTATAATGTTACATTTTCACTTCCATGTGACCTATTCTCTTCCCATCCCTTCTTCTAGAGTGGGGCTCATTAAGTTGCTTGAACTTCAAATACCATAAGTCATCTCTTGTAGAGCCGTGGGAGTCAGAGGCAAGTTATAATGGTTATAGGATATTTGCTTAACATATATTTTCAGAAACAAAATGAACTTAAAATTTTATTGAGTACAATTTTATATACTTCCATGTAATTTTTCGTTAGTAATTTTTTTCCCAAACTTTCAAGAGTTACCATTTACTGCCTTTAAGTAGTTCAACTTAGAACAACTTTACTGTATAATAGTAATAATACACATGCCTTATTTTGCTTTTAGAGTTTACAAGATTGTTTCTCTGGCTGAATATACTGACGGTTATATAACAGTGTTTCCCATTTATTTTTTCTTTTTTAAATTTTTATTTCATTTTATTCAGAAATTTATTTGTTGAACAAACAAGCTTCTAATAAAATTATATATATATATATATATATATATATATATATATATATATATATATATATATAA
>PVKS010028733.1:0-26116 GCA_004027875.1 Aplodontia rufa
AGCATCTATATCGTGTCCCTCGTGAATGGAGCCCTCTCTGTGCTTCTTGATTGGTGTGTCATGAGTTGCTTTCCTCTTCCACCATGATGTTCTGCCTCACCTAAAGCCTAATGCAACAGACAGTTGTCTATGGACAAAGACGTCTGAAACCGTAAGTACCAAACAAGGTGTTCCTCTTAAAACTGCTCATCAGGTCTTTCAATCACAATGAAAAAAGAAAAGCTGATGAACCATTAGGTCTACCACTTATCTTACTCAATGGGGTCTGGAAACTTAATTTCAAACTTTTTATTAAATAAAAATTAGAGATTTTTCTAGTCTACTTCAACATTTAATCAAGAGATACAACTCATTTACTTTTGCTGTGCTTTTCTTAAGATTCAGTTAATATTTGCTGAAGTAGCCCTCTATTAGCTCTTCAGCAACATTCAGATAGAAAAAAAACCCTCCTAACATGTATGTACAGTAAAAAAAATATCTATTATTTCTTTAGTATCCTCTATTGTGACAGTGATTTTCTGTGAACACTTTGAAAAGATGCTCTTTATATTCTGCTCTGTATTATTTCAGGGGATAAGAGGGCTTGTCTAATTATTGCTCAGTTGTGTTTGGTCTTATCCCTTTGATATTTCATTAAGAGAAGCATAGTGTAGATTTGTTTATGTGTTTTTGGTTCGAATATGCTTCAGTGAGCTGTTGTTTGCCAGTCTCACAGATCTTTGGTCTGTCGTCATATTATTCTCTTCAATTTTTCAATTTCTGCTGGCTGTAGCTCTAAATACAGACCCAGATTGCATTTGGTAGGTTAAGGATGCACCATTGGTGTTATTGGGGTAGGGTAGGTTCCATCTGTGAGATGCAGACACTGTAGTGCAGGTCCTGGCTCTGGGGCTTGTCTTTCTCTTCTTGCCTTCCTGGGAAGAAATTTTACATGGACTCTGGATCCAGAGAGAAGAAATAGTTTTTAGTCTTTTCTCCGTCCAAAGCATCATGCAGCGAGCATGGCTCCTGTCAATTCCTGCATTTTTAATTTCTGATTCCATCACACTTTAATTCAGGTCCTACTATGCAGGCTTCCACACTTCGTTTTTCCTGGGCCTGTGCACACTCAAACCTGCCCATCATTTTTGTGTTGCTTTTCCCATTAGATGCATCATGGGACCCAGAGCAACAATACCTTTCCAGAAAACATTTTTAAAAGTGTGACAGACATATAAGATCACATAGGATCAAGTCACAGCTTTTAAATCATCACACAGTGAAGACATCCACATGATTACAAACCAGATCAAGAAATAGGACATTAATTTTATCCTTTGTGCCCTTCCCTAGCTAACATCCATACTGACCTAACCTGAGAGAAGTTGACTTTATCTGATTTAGGTAATAAACAGAAATGTGACTTTTCATTTCTCTCTTTTGACATTTTATCTATCAATGGTATGAGTTTTTATTACAATGAAGCTGAGGTTTCAAGGAAGAACAATGATAATAACCTCTCTAGGAATTATAAGAACATTTCTTAGATAATGTTTGCCTTCAGGTCCCTCTACTGGAAGGTCCATGAACAAGTCCCTGCCCTCACGCCTCTGTGCTTTTACTGAGTCATGGTGCCCAGAAACCAGTCTTGGATAATCATAGTCAGTAGTCAGTACAAGTGCTGTTTTGGTGCTTATATGGACTGAAAATATCAAGTTGAATAGCAACTACATGAGGATGAATAATGATGACATAACTGATTACTAAGTTCCCACATGTGCCTTTAAGTCCCATCGTAAAACTTCCTTTGGTTTCATTCTCAGAGATAACATAGGGCTAGGGAGATTGATTCATCTTATGTGTTTCTCAGAATAATCCTGTCAGTCCAAACTGATGCCATGACTGTCTTCCAGATTATTGCTAAAATAAGTGACTTGGGACATTGCACATGCGTCTCTGTTTTTCAAATGAAATCTAAAACTGGTTAAAATTATTTTGATTTGACTTTTTTTCCCCCTATGTAAACCCTGAACAGGGCTCATGAGAAGTGTCAGGTAAGCTTGGCCCAAGTTCCCGTGGAACTCACTCCCCCTCCCAAAGGATATAAAGGAAAGATTTATGACTCCAGGTGAAAAGCATAAGAAAGCTGGTGACCACAGATGACTTTCGCTTTGGCTTTCTGGTTCACTGGGAGTCTAACTTGGAAGTTTGTGATGGCAGTGGCAGGCCTCCTTGTACATGGAAAGGTAGGACTTGCAGCATCTGTACAAAAACGTCCTTCAGCCGGTGTCTGTTTATTCACGTACACTGTCTCCAAAGACCCACAGAGCGAGCTTGTAGGGAGCCTGCATTTTTGTCTCAAACTTGTGTTGTCAGCAATATTTTATTAATAGTTTGGAATTCCCCGTTTCCTCAATTAAAACAAATCTTGATAACAGTTTGCTTTATTCTCTAGTGGGACTGAAACACTAGCTATGAAGTAGACTTGGTCCGTGTTCCAACGTGCTCTGCAGCGTTTGGAACAGGAAATCAAGTCATGTCTGTCTCTGCAGCCCTCACCACGAATATATTCATTAAGGAATTAGAGCTCTGAGTTTTTGGAGTATTTTTTCCCCTGCTATGGAATTTTTAATATGAAAGCTAAATCAGGGTGTCTGTTTGTGATTTAAAAGCCCCCAAATTGAAGACTTTTGCAGGTGCATGTTGGCATGTGGGTGGGATCTAGACCATAGACTAGCTCGCATTTCAGCACCAAAGGAGAAAATGGGCATGGAATGAATCCTCTCTTGCCCCATTAACCACTGGCCACATAGGCAACATCTGGAGTTCTCATAGGTATTTTATGACTGAAATAGCAGTAGTCATTCCACCACTGGCTGTAGTACTCCTGGTCTAAGAACCACAGCATAGACACTGAAAGAACAGCCTTCTCATTGATTAAAAAGGCACAAGTGTGTTTCTAGTCCAATATATGAGGAATTATGAAAAACTATAGATGTTTGCTGTACCTTCTGTTTCTAATTTACTGCATTATAGTGCTTGATTGTCTCCTGTCATGCCAGGAAATACTCAGGAGGAACGTCCTCCTTCCATTGGTCTCTCATAGTGCTGGCCCTGCTGTGCTTCTGTACGCAGTGCCAAAGGTCTCGTGACACGTAGGCACAGTTACAAAATTGAGAAATGGCCACGAGATGGATTTTCCAGCTCCACCACAGTGAAGGCAGTTGACATACTACGGAGTTGACTTTAGGACAGTGTTTGGCATTGTGTAGTGTTCTGCATTCTTTTCTTTAAAAGAACAAGGGTCCCTATCCTCAATTCTTTATTCAGATCAACTGATGTGAGTGACATAAAGTACCTGATGGAAATGTAGTAAAGGCTGACACCTACAGAGGAAAACATGAGGGGAAAGAGGGTCCTGAATGCTTAGATAACTTCATCGTGCTGAAGGAAGTGTTGCCTGTATTTCAAGGAGAAGTCAGAGGTGTTTTTCTCAGTTCCTTTATAGCATGACAGCATAAATACCAGTCAGGGTCTCACCATTATCACTATTTTAGAGTTCTTGTATAGGAAATGCTTCAAGAAGCAGTTTCCTTCTTTCACAGAAAACCCATGAGTCTGAACCTAGAGCAGACCTCACACCAGAGAAGAGTCTAGGAACTCAAATACTGGTGCAATCTACTAATATTAAGCAAATAAAGCTTACTGTTCTGTTATTTTAAAAAGCCTTCATTTCTTTGAGAATTTTAAATATTTCAGTCAAAATATCAGGCTTTGGATATATAAAAGTGAGCAGGATGCCTGCTGTCATTAGCCTCATAGGGTTCATAATCAAATGAAGGGTATGAGTCAACAGACATTAGGGTGGTTTAATGAATTAAGTCATCAGGGTGGCCAGAATGAATTAAAAAAAGAAGTAGAGTAGTCAGGAGGGGGTACTCTAAAGTGGTGATAGGAATACAAATAATGGGGAAATAACATATTGGTTTTTCAGAAAGAAATAATGGAAAATTTCAAGATAGACTAGCGTGTGTTAAGTCTCCACAATAGAAGTGGTTGCAATTCATTCAGAAAATTGAAAGAAAATTGGACAGGAGGTGAAACCCGACAAGAAGAGAGGGAACAAATCTTTTCTTCTGTGTAGTAGTTGGAATTCGAAACATAGTTACACGGCATAAAAAGTCCATTGAATTTAGCAAGTGCTCAGGGACTTTGAAGTCTAAATAATTTTTATCTGAGTATACAGTGAGAGAATAATGGTTTCTTAATCACAGACTTATCTTTTAAGCAGAAGAGGATTTCTAGGAGTTCTTTACATTTGAATACAGTTTTTAAATTGGCAATTTGTTCTTTACAAGGGTTCAAATTGTTTTTCAAAATATTCATAAGTGGGATGGATTCAGATTTATGGTTAATTTCTCAAAAGATAATTGATTCCACAGTGAGAAATGGGCCAAATAATTGAAATTTAAGGGTAGGCAACTTTTATTTTGAAAATGTCCCATTGTAGTTGTTCACTTGATTTTGCAACACTACAATAAAATAATCAATGTATGGGGGGGAAATTCTCCCTTGATAGTCTGCAAAAATCACATGAAATGGAACTCCACTTATGTGAAGTCCAGAATGAGCAAAACTAATAGTGGATGTCTCTGGTGAATTGTGATTGATTAGAAAAGGGAATACAGTAATATTCTGGAACAATGGAATTTTTCTATGTACTGAAAGGTAGATAAATTTAAAAAATAATGGTTAAGTCTCCAGGAGATTTTGATACATGATCAGATTTGAAAATCACAGTTATGGATAGCATGAGGATGTGCTAAAGAAGCCATGATTCTCATATGTATCTTAAAGATTGTGATGTCAGAAAGATAGTGGTTTAAAAATTTCCCGTGGCAGAGATTATGCCCCCAAAGTGTTGTTAATATTGAATTCATGGAGAACAGAAATGTTTTGTACTTCCTTTTATGAAAACATGTTTGTTTCATTTGGGTATTGATTTATTTACATTTATTGTTGATTATGTTTGGAAGGATGAAATGGAGTTTGAACCCGTGTCCTCACACATGCCAGGCAAGCACTGTAATTGCCATGCCATTGTTCCACCCACACAGGGATTTCTTAATACAATACATAAAATAATTGCCAGGAACAAAGAATGACGTATCTCAACTATTCCCTAAAAGTATATTAATATTGGGAATATAATTTAGTTATTTAAGAGGTTTCATAATATAATTCATTTTCAAATATCTAATCAGTGCATTTCCAATTTCTCCTAATTCCTTTTTAAAACCAACTAATCTTTTAAAAATTACTCCCTCTGTTTAACAACAATATACCCCGCAGATACTCCAGATCTTTAATTTCTCTAAACTAGAACTATATATAAATCAAGGGAAAAATAGTCGAAAAACGATCGAAATCCATATTTGGATGAGAAGTTTTTCAGACTGCACTTCTTGGGGAACATCTGCTTACAGGTTCATTTGTCCAGGTTCTCTCGCTCCTTTTCTTCCTGAAGGTTTCTTAGCATGAATTCTTCATTAATTACTGCTCTAATTTCTGCAGAAGTTCTAGTGTTCAGTGCTAACCAACTAACAGAGAAAGAAAAGAAAAGGGTCATACAAGACCTGTTTAAAATGCTTTTGAAAGAAGGTTGCAAAACAAATTTGTTCCTTCAGTGAAATCCTGGTGGTGCTTCATCTGTGGGGTTTTGTGGTCTCTGCTTTTCTGAAATACCAGGAAATAATTTAACAATTAGAGTGAGCAAATTGTAAAGGGAAATATGGTAGTGTGTTACTAGCCGCGTCCTTAAATAAAACATTCCTTTCTTAATGTAGTCCTGATGCTGCTCCGTCTTCTATTAGCTGGGGCCACTGCATTGCCATAGGCAAGCATCAAATATACAGTAGTTTGATAATGGTAATACAGACAGCAATAGAACAAAAATACAATATAATAGAAAGAAGGCATAAACTGCATTTACCTTTAGGCATCTTTCAGGCTTCACTCATACAAAGTAAACCACAGACTAATTTCACTGATGTGTGCTTGTTTAATTTGCATTGTTTTAAAAAGTTATAGCTTTTCTAAAGTCAGATATTGATATTTTGCTATACCATAGTCAAAAAAAGAGATGTGAGTACATGAGTTATATTTATTTATTTTTTATTAATGGACATGATCTAAATATGCATTTAAAAATAGAAATACTAAAGATGTAGAAAGGAAATGTAATGGAATATATACGAATGTTTTTAAAATTTCTAATGAAAGAGAAATATTTTTGAATTAAAGTCTTTGTACATTAAGATGAAGTGATTTTTTTCAAAGCATCCTCTTATTCAAAAATCTTAAGAGTTTGTTTTCAATATTTATCCCTCAAAATCAAACAAAGAAAATTACATATGACAGATGAAATAGGTAATAAAATTAATCCAAAAGTTTAATCATTGTAGAGTCACCAAAATATTGGAGGCACTTAGTAATATCTACTTAGAATTAATTGTATTTGATGCTTTTAGATATTATTTTTTAAAGAATACTATCATTCCTTGTATACATTTAATGTGTGCTTTTCACAAACAATTAAGATTACAATTAATATGGGATTAGATTCTTGTTGCATCAATTTTAGTAGCCATTAGGAGAAGGTAAAATCCAAAGCATTAAACATGTGTGTGAATATACATAAAAATTCAAAGTTAGTAGCAAATTTGGACTCAGGCCTCATGTTTAGAAGTATATCCCATGATAGAGTGTTGGTTATAAGCATAGGCCTTCGGGTTTGACCTCATTGGCTCAGGTGACTATAGGATGCTTTAATATTATATTAATGAGTTGTAGGAGATTTTTATAATCAATCTAAGACATTCCACACAGTATTCACTTTCCTGTAATAGATATCATTGTCCAATTGCTTCAGAGCAAATGGATATTTTGTGTTATTTAGTCTCTACCATTCTCTACCCTCGTGAGCATTTTAAATTTTTTTCTAATATTTAATGAAAAGAATAAATTCAATTATAATTAGCTTCTCTACTTAGTATGAAATTTAGTACAGTAAATAGTGAATAGGCTATATCTCTAAATACTGGGGATTTGGGTGATATTCTTGTTGTCATTCATTTCAGTTCATATTATCTCTTTGTAAATATTTTACTTTGTAAAATATGGTACAAACTATAATCTATTAATTTTTTTCAACATTTCATGCAGCCTTACTTGCTAAACCTGCAGATATCTAAAGTATTCTGTTTGGATACAGTTCTTTAAACCCATTTCAAATTATAGCCATGCACTGAATTATAACATTTGTGTCCATGATAGTTGGGATATGATCACATTTATCACATAGCCCAGGTATACAGTAGGCCAAACCATCCAGCTCTGTGTGTATATACTATATGTTTCTAACAACAATGAAATCAACCAATGATGCATTGCTAAGAATGTTAAGTATTAATTTTATTTTGATAAAATTTTAATTTTAATTCCTTTCTTTCTTAAAGATATTACTCTTACTAGTCTTTTTTTCTGAATAACATCTTTACTTTTATTATCAATAATAAATTGCTTAAAATTATAATTTATCAATATTTGTATGATACATACTACATTGCAATTTTCACTCTTTACTTCTTTGAATCTGTAATATGTAGTCCTATGCTAAGCACATTTCTGGCATTAAAAGCATATTTGATACCAGAAGTACATGTGTATCCATGTGTAAGTAATGATATTTATATTTATAATTTTTTAGATTATGCATTAGGATTATATAACATGTCAAATACAACACTAAAAATGCTAATAAATTTTAAAGATGTTAGTTATAGAGAATTGCTGGTCATAGAAATGTCTTGATTTGGAGGAGGACCTGTTCATTGTATCTGAAAAGAGAAGTACTTAGATCTATTTAGCTGAGACAAATAGCCATATTCCTTAGTAAATGGTCACTTTATCCAGAATTAGGAGTACCTTTAAAAGAACATCAGAGTGGAGAAAAAAAAATAAAGAGTGCATGAGAAGTTTAACAAATCTGACTCAGAGATTTGAACTTATTCTGCATGTGGAATCCATCAAGCCAACTTTAGTGGCACTTGCAAACTTCCCTTTTCTGTAACTGTTCCTCATTAAACTCAGAAGGATTGAGGACAACTTTTTTTTTTCAGTAATTTATGACATTTGTGTCTATTTGCAACAGTTGTAAAAATACAGCATAACCAGGAAACATCATAAAACACTCATAAACCCTTCGAAAGTGAGCCAACGAACTAGACTTTCCACAGCAGTTAATGATACAAATGTGAGTGAATTATCCCTAGGCAGAGGCTGTGTGAAATCTGTGAACTATGTAATGCATTTTAACAAATATTTAAGACATAAAAATAAAAACAAAATCAGGTTTGTATAAAAGAAAACTTAGAAAATAGAAAATTCCCAGTAATTCTGTCAACGTTGAGTATGGATTTTTAGGAGAAAGAGAAACACATTAATGTAAATTGTCTATTCTTTTCACAATATTTAAATTCACTATCCTCCTACAAGTTATAATTTACTTACTTCTGTAATAAACCAATGAATTCGGTTTATTATAGGTAGAAAGTGAGTTGTTTCCCTCATGGAAAAATGCATACTAATATTCTATGATGGACAATTTCATAAGAAATTTCAATCATAGGAAATTTACATTTATGAAATTACTGGTACATGTGTGTATGTATATATCATTTCAGTTTAATTGTATTGTGAATGACAGATTTTAACAGTTTTTTAAAGAATATTTGAATGACTTTGGTGCCTTGAAAGTTCACATTTTATAGTTCTTTCCACTACTCCATATGAAAATAATTCTAAAGTAATGTTGGCAAAAAAAAAATTGCTACCCAATTGATAGCACTTGCTGAATTCAATTTATTTTCTATTTTCTAGGTTTCTGGTATGTCTTTGTATTTATTGGAAACAGTGAGACCTTTCCTCCCCAAACAATACAAGAAATGCCTGAGAGTTGGATTACAGTCATCAGACTGATCTTTTCCCCAGGAACTAAGCTATTGAGAAGATTAAGAGATGGAATTTTCATACTTTCGCTACTTGCTTGAGTCATTTCTGCACTGAAAAGAAAGAAAAATCAGGTAACATGCTACCTTTACTTGGCAACCCAATGCCATCTGCTGCTTCAGGCTGGGTTTACTGGAGATGCCTCACACTAGAATCCCAAGATTGGTCAAGCATAAAAGTAGAACTCTTTAGTCAAAGAATGTCTCTGTAGTTCCAGTTAAAAAAATTATGTCTTACAATCAAATGCATATCTTATTGTTATTTACATGCATTCATGATTGTAAAACAACTCAAGTATAATTACAATAAAATAAAAATAATTTTTAAAAGTGCTGGAGGTAATAATTTGGAAGAGTCACTAGTCAAATTGCATTTATTCTGGAAGATTTCCTTTCCAATGAATTAAAACAAATAGGAAATATCAGAGAGAAACATTAACACATTGTTATCTCTGATGCCTATTATCAGAAAACAGTGAAATACTAAAACTAGTATGATAAGTTTCCTAGGGATGGGGGCTGCAGTGGAAGTAGCTTGGAGGTTACGGTGCTTGCCCAACATGCACAAGTACCTGGGTTCAAACCCCTGCACCCAGGTATACAACTAAGTGTCTGGGCAACGGAGTCCATGTGAAAAACTCAATAAAAATTGATTCTGTCTCTCTCTCACTCACTGTCCTTCTCTCTTTAAAAAGAAAAGTTTCCTAGGAATAAGATACAAGAGGCTCACTAAGGACAGAGGACTTTGTGTGGAATTATTGACAACAAAATAAATTTGCTTAATCCACTTCCTCATCACGGCTTCCCAAACCCAACAAACCCCTATTCTTAGCACTCATCTCTGATCACTTAATATTGAAGAACTTAATGACTGAATCAAAAGGGAAAAGAAATATGGAGAGAAGAGATAAAGTAAATAAGGTTAATTTTTTTTTCAAAATTGATAAAGTAGAAGAAAAGAAAACGATTAGATAAAAAAGACAATACTGCAATTTCCCCCTATTTCCCTTAACAGAAAGTTCTGAATATGAGAAACCACATAATTCCAAGATTATTTCATAACAAATATTTACATTCACGGTACATTAGATGCAAACATGCACACAGGTGTGGGTGTATAAAATGAAACTATTTATGAGGATTGAGTAAAAATTATTATTAAAAAACAAGATTTAAATAAATAGCAAAACCTAATTGAACACTAGGATGGACACAGTCCAAATATGGTTGGTAATCTCGGTTTCTTTGTGCAGGCACCAGCAGTATTAAGTATTGACATTACGGTATGTAAACACATTCACGACACTTACATCATTGTGTCACATGCTGTTAATCACCTAGCATGCTGTGAGATCTACTAACCTGCTATAAAATGCACACATTTTCGTATTTGGAAATGTTTCAACTCATTGCATTTCTTTCTAAAAATGACCTGAAATTGATGCTTTCAAGACATGGCTCAATGTTCACAACAGTTGTCAGGGAAGGACAATGTCATCATGTGTATTTTCATTACCATCCATTTAAGAACTTTCTGATGGCATATATTGCTTGTCTCTAAATTGATTGCAAGCTAAGACACGGATTATAATGAATCAAGAAAATTCTTCATGCTGATGTGTTGAATAGCATCTCAGACAAACAGACAGTGAAAGGTCATGGCTAATGAAATTTGCATCCTAGATCAATCCAGTAATGGCTAGCGAACCACTTTCCATACTTTCATTAAGATTTTAAGTCTGTAGCAAAAATGAAATGCAAAAATTGGATGTTGTATTAGCCATGCAAATTATGTATCTTCTTTTTTTCCTTGATTATTCTGGTCATTTTTTTCTTCTTCTCCTCTTCTTCTTTCTCTTTTTCCTCAACTTGTACAACCTCGCACTAAGAAGGTACTAAAGAAATACTTGTTCTTTTCACCCTCAAGATGATAAAAGTGATTTCTTTTTCAAACCACTATACATTTAACTCTTCCATAATAAGATTTAGGAGAGACAAGATGGTTGGTTTAAATATTATTTTGTGTGTAGTGGAAGAGTTGAAATAGAGAATTCAAAGGTCAGGACATAGCTTTTTTTTTAACGTATGAACATGGGTAATAGTAAAAATGATAAGTCTCATATTTAATACATTTTCCTGAAGTTTTCTTCTGTAGCAACATCTAGCTTGAAAAGATAATGCAAGAAGTAGAAGATGATATGACTGATTGATGCTGGTTGAAAATATCAGACTTGTTTCAAATGTAACCCGTTTGAGAAGGGAATCTTCAGAGAAGGCATGTTTCTGTTGCTTTGTTACCAGTAACCTAGCTCTGGCCTACATTGATCCAAGCCACATACAAGGGTACAAGCTACTCATCCCATGATGATAATGAGTAAAGAAAGAAAACACACCCAGGCTCTTTTTTTTTTTAAAGAGTGTAGGACAATGAGAGAGACAGAGAGAGAAAGACAAGATAATCAATTTTAATTGAGTTTTTCACACAGTTTTCCTTTCTCCAACACTTAGTTGTGTACATGGGTGCTGGGGTTCAAACCCCTGTACTCACACATGCCAGGTAAGAGCCCTAACCACAGAGCCACTGTTCCAGCCCCACACAGGATCTTTTAATTTCTGTTTGAAGCTGATTCTTAAATTCAATTGAAAAAGAAACTCCATCATATTCATTTGGAAGGCAATTTAGGATGGAACTATAGGCCTCCAAACTTTTTAAGTTAATAAAAGCATATTTATTCATCAAAAGATACTATTTTTTATAAATTGATCCTTAATAAAAAGGAATGGGAAAATTTACCAAAAAGGATCTGTGGTTTGTTAGGGCTGGGGATGTGGCTCAGTGGTAAAACACTTGTCTCACATGCCTGAAACCCTAGTTTTGATCCCAAGAATTGGAGGGGAAAAAAAAACCAAAAACACTAATGTGTGTAATTTGTTCATTTATTTTGGTAATTCAATATAAAAATTTCATATTATGTGATATAAAACGACCTATAATTTCATATACATCATTTTTTATATGTGATTCCAAAATTATGGGACAGATTCACTATAACCCCCTAATTTGGATAAAGAGATCTAAATCATGTAGAATTGCAGACATTTAAGAATTAAGATATATTATAGATTTTTAGTTCCTCAACTATGGTAAATTTTAGCAGTATTTAAAAGCAAAATTTATGGTTTATAGTGAATGAAATACAAAAATATTCTTTTTTTAAAAAAATCTATCCAGAAGATTTAAATTGGAATGTTCCATTAATCTTTCCAATATTTTCAATAGGTTTTATGTCCTTTCCATAGTCAAATAAAACAAAAATATTGATAGAAAACAAAACCACAAAGGATGATGATGGATAGAAAATTAATTTAGTAAAAAAGCACATTTTAGAAAATTTCACCTTACAGCATAAGATGATTGAAAAGTCAACAAGGACCTTAAAGAACTTAGAACTTGTTCTGTTATCCATTAACAAATAAGGGACAAACAACCAACCTTTCAAGTTAAAATAAACAATGTTTAAACAGAATTAATATAACAAACTCACTGACTCACACATACATACTCAATAGTCTTTTGCTGTACATGACAATAAAAGTTAATCTAATGCTAGATCTAAGTATAGATGAAGAATATTTGTAGACATTAATACTCCCTAGAGTTGCTGAATTCTAAATCATTGAGCAGTGGATAGCATGCAGAACCATGCAGGCATATTTGGTTGCAGTCTGATACTTATTATCTAAATGAACTCCTGAAAGACAAATACTTTACACATGTCATGGTTTTTAACTATAAAATGGGAGCAGTACTTCTAAAAATGGCTGGATTTAACATGTTAAATTACATAAGATTGCATGAGATATGCAACATGGCCCATTTCAGATTCTTATACAGCATTAAGTGTCATTCAACCCCAACACCTCCGTAAGAAAGCTTCCTCCTGAAGTTTTAATCTGTTATAAAGAGAATGAAATTATGCCATTTGCTGATGAATGAATGGAACTAGAGAACATGATGCTCAGGGAAATAAGCCAGACTCAGAAAAATCAAGCTTGAGTGTTTTCTATCATGTGCAGAAAATAGATAAAAATGAAGAAAAAGGAGAGATGGGAAAGGAGAGGGAATGAAGAAAGAATTTTTAAAAATAACACTATGTACATGTATAAATATACCACAATGAATTTTACCTTTTTGTAAATCTGTAAAACACCAATCAGAAGCAAATGAATAAGTACAAGGAACAGCAGTAGCATGATCTTATCAAAATAAGTCCAACCATTATGTGTAACTACAATATAATGAAAAAAGAAAAATTACAAAAGAAAATTTCTTCATGAGACATAAAAATTTAAATAGATTTAAGACTATTTCTTTCCATCTATAATGCGCTAATTTGAGAAGACTAAAAGTCCCCTGGAAATGACTAGAAAAATTAGATTGCATATGTAATTATATATATGTTGGAAAGCATCAGAAGGTTGCTGAGACAGTCAGTACCGTAGAACTCAGTATCATGAAGGAAAGTCCATATTCTTACTCTCTTTTTCTATTTTGGAGTTATTGATTCTTGTCATGGGGCCAGCAGTTGAGAATTCAGGCAGAGCGCAATTATCTAGCAGACTATTAATCAATTTTGTGAAACTGGGATAGAAACAATGGAAATTTTGTGATGCCAATGTCTACCTAAGGAATGGTCATGACCTGGAGGACAAGAGAGCCACAATAGAGTACATAAAGTACTCACCTATTGTTCCCTTTAGGCTCTTAGTGAATTCTTGAGCTTACAAAGCAAAAAGCTGAGAAAACAAAAATGTCACTGAAAACAGTCCACACTTCTAATGTCTGAATATATAGACAGGAAAATTTGGAATTCAGGACTTCCCAAGAGGTAGGAAGTCTTATATCTTTCCAAGTTCTTCTCTTGGGACCACACTATGGGCTCCCCTCAGCAAGGACATAGAGGTAGACCACATTACCAAGACTTTAACCCGTCTCATACAGATCAGTTCCTGTTTGAATTAAGGTAATTATCTGCATCTCCATTTTGGAGTAGTGAACCTCCAAATGAAGATAATATTAGCATAATTCAGAAAGTCTGTTTTTTTCAGACCCCACCATCTGGCATTTAAACAAGAATAATCAAACATTTTTTAAAAGACCAAAAACAGAATGAATAAAGCACAACGTTCATATTCAGTGATTGTGTAGTTGCAAAACAGAGTCTAAAAATGTGATTAATGCAGTAAAAATTTAAAAAATAAGATGAAGAATTCTTTTGGGGGGTGCAGTGCTGGGATTCTAAAAACGTGCTCTACCCCTGAGCCTCATGCTTTGCCAAGGTGAATAATTCTAAGCAAGGCCGTTTAAATGGACTTTTGTATAACTTCCATTTAATCCTTGTAAACTGGTTCCTAAAGTTGACTTAGTAGTTTCAACTAATCAAAAAATGCAATTTAAATATGCAGCAGCAGAATTAATAGAGAAACCAGAAAAAAGAAATTTGGGAACTCTAAAATATAATAAATGAAATTAAAATTGAAACACTGACGAGGGGGTATAAATCAATGGTAGAGCATTTGTCTAGGACACATGAGGTACCAGCTTTTATTCACAGGATGAAAAAAAAAGAATAAAATAGTCTTTTTAACAACAGGGGAATCTATTGAATAAATAGGTTAACACAGCAGAAGGAAGGAGTGGTGCATTGTAGTGTAACAGGGTAGGGAATATCTTGGCTGAACCTAAAAATAATCTTAAAAATTTAAACACACACACACACACACACACACACACACACACACACACACATAATCAAAAGCATGAGACACATGGGACCTAGTGAAAATGTGTGAGCTCTCTATGTTTAGAGTTCTAAAAAGGCTGCAGAGAGAAAATGTCAGAAAATTAGCAATTGAAATAATCATTATGTTTTATTTCTCAAAAACTGATGAAACGTTTCAACACATAGATTCCAATAACACTATTAAATGTCCCAGGGGAGATAAATATAAAATAAACTATACATAGCATAACATATTCAAGCTATGGAAAAGCCAAGGACAAAATGGAAATCCTAGAGGTGGCCATAGATGGAAAAACACATTTATTTTCAAATCACAATAATAAAAGCAGGTTGTTCAGATCTGAATGGAAATATGGAGGCTAGAAGACACTGAAGTAAATAGGGTTAAAGTGTATTACTTAAATACTGAATGTTTTAACTATTTATTGGTTTACTCAACTTGCACTTTGAGTTCATGACTGCAATGGATCGTAATCACCATTCTTAAAGCATGCCTATAAAGTTGCAAGTTAGAGACCTGTATTTCTAAAACTAACAAATTTCATTAGTACTCATAGGAAAACCAAGTCTCATTTGAAGGCTGTCACTGACATGTGCAATTGCTTTCCTTTTGGTCATCCACTGTGGCTTGTTCCTATAACCAGTTGGTCTTTCAAAGCTTCTGAATTTAAAACGATATGTGGAATGATTGCCGATGTTCGAATAATTTCTTTTCTTTATATAGAATGTTTTCTTTTCTTTATATATTTATGTGTCACTTTGTATTTTTTAGCACATAGAAGGAAGATAATATATCAATTACTAATAAAATGTGCTTAAAATGACAAAATATTAAAAGATAATGATGGGAAGTATTTATCAAGATTTTGCTGTAGTTTCCATAGTTTAAAATATGGATTAAAGCCAATTTTCCATATTCATCTGATTCTTTTATTAGTATGTATTTAATTTAATTCTCAAAATTAATATCTCAGGTTATAAAAGATAAGTTAATGAATATAAATATACTGTATAAGTTTAAAATGATATGTTCCGAAACCATCCATACCACTTTCAAAATGTCAATGCTTGAGGCAGATATAATTTATGAGATTAACAAATATATCCATCTGTGTGAAATTTCGCTCAGCAGTATCTTTACTTTTCCTTGGTCTTTGCTGGCTAAATATTCACCTTGACCCAAGAAATGGATAGCCTTCAATGTTTGGTTGCTGCACAATTCTCTCTTACCTCTCATATTCTCTTTTTCATCCCCAGTAGTCATTATATTAGTTAGGACTTCATAGGTAATTTAATTTACACATGAGGTCCAGAGCTCACTTTGATCAGGGTCTATGTTTTCCTTCCTTTTATAGCTGTCACTATAGCTTCAGTCACAAATCAAATTCCCAACTGTTTCTATATGTTCTCCAGATTCTAATCTAACGCATGAAAAACTACACTTTTCTTTCTTTTATTCGGTTTTGGTACTGGAGATGGAATGCTGGAATGTTCTGAGTTACAACCTAGCCTTTTATTTTATTTTATTTGCATTTTGTGACAGTGCCTCATTAAGTTGTTCAGACTGGCCTTGAACTTGTGGTCTTCCTGCCTTAGTCCCCCAGGGAGTTGGGATTATAGGTGTGTGTCATGATGCCTGGCTTCCATAGTCTTTTCTGGACCCAGGTCAATATTGTGAAAGGGCGCTTTTATTCATAGAAACTTTAATTGAATTATTGATGATGACAAAGATAATCTTTTTTCTATGAAAATAGAACTTATTAGAGTTAAATTTTAAATCATATTTATTATAAATATCAGTAAATGCTACTACATTTGAAAATTGAGCTTGTATTTGAACTCTAATGAAAAAGAACCATGAATATTTAAAGAAAGAAAAGTTAAGTATCAATATCTTCCGTATGGTAAGGCAGTAGTCAGATGCTGACTATTTGGAAAAAAATAAGGTTCACAAAATTTGTGAAATTTGAATTCTGCTTCACAATACCTTTTGTAGATAAATAAGAGATAAGTAATAATCAAAATTAAATGTTTCTGTGTATTGGAGTCAGCTGTTGAGGGAAGAAGCCATAACCTCTGTGAAACAGTGAATAAAAACACTTTTGAGGTTTAAACTAGAGAGGAAGTTTTGGAAAACAACACATATAATTTAAAAATCATCCCTTAATGTTTGGCTCTTTTGTTATAAAACAGACATGGAAGTAGCCACTAAACTGTGTGACTATATTTTCCTGAGGCATGAACATATTCACCTTATTTAAATGGTGTATGAGCAAATACTTCTAATCTCTTTTTTTGTTGTTAATAATATGTTCTACATGCCTTAATTTAATATGAATACAGGGATAAGTTGGTTCACAGCAATGTGAAATGAGTAAATTAATTTTAAAATGATATATAAAGAGTCATATTAAGTGAAATATGCTGAGTGTGAAAGGGATGGATTACTATTTAAATGAAAATCTAATGTTTATTCTTACTTTGCTAATTTAACATTAAAATGCACATCTTGTAAAGAAGTAGTGTATCTTTAATCTTCTTCAAATTGAATTTTTCTAATAAATCATTCATATGGAATAATAAGCAATGCTTATGGTATAACAACTACTATGGTGATCGAAATTTAATCTAAAACTACTTTTCCCACTTCAGTCAATAATATTATGTAAGAATTAGAAAAGCATGAGTTGGCTATCAAGTCCTATTAAACTAAAACTAAGAAATTATCAATGTATGTAACAGTAAATAATTGCTTGTTGAAGCTTAGCTTGTTTGTATATTTTGTTCTTATATTCCTTTGTGAATACTGGTCATATATTACATGCAAATGAGCATTTTTTTATTCTTAACCTCATTGGGAAGAGTGCTTATTAAGCATATCCTACACTTGATTTTATGTACTCTTACGTTAGATATATTGCCGATACCTCTGTGGTGAATAAATGTTCTACTGATCAAATGTAAAAATTCACAGCTGCTCTTCCATAGCCTCCAGCTTTCTCATATTTTCCCTGTCATTGCTGTCTAATTGTTTGCACATTAGCTATTAATATAAAACTTAGCCAGACACAAAAATTAAGATCTAATAATGATGGTTGAATTTACATTCCTCTAGAGCCAGGGACCACAGTGACTGTCAAAATAGTGTAAATGCGAATCCTGGGAACAATTATGAACATACAGCAATTTGATGGCAAATCTGGACAATGACATTTTATGTGTCTATATTGTTTTACAATTCTCAAAACACTTTTTCACAATTATCTCATTATAGCCCAGAAACAACTCTAGGAAATAAGTAGTCTAGACAATATTTCTTTATCTTCCTTCATTTTGCAGAAGAATAATTTGGGGGATGGAGAGTCTACGTGACAATCAAACTCAAGGTTTGGCAGAAGATCTAATCAGTAGAATATAATAGCTTCCTTGGGAATGGCTATGATTTTTTTCAAATATGTACTGATTGAGAGTACAGACCAAACATTATTTTAAGGATACAATAATGAGTAAATATTCTATTAGGACTTTATATTTTAATGGGGAAGTTATAAAGTAAATACTAAGAAACAAAAGACATATTAAAAATTCCTTTTTTAAAGAGAGAAGGACAGTGAGAGTAAGAGAGAGAAAGAGAGAATCAATTTCATTTTTTAGTTTTTCATGGACTTTCATTTCTCGGACACTTCACTGTGTATGTGGTGCTGGGGTTTGAACCTGTATACTCTCGTGCATGCAAGGAAAGCACCATTACTGCTGAGCCACCGCTCCTGCCCTAAAAAAATTCTTAAAATATTAAATACTATAAAAATTTAAAAAGAGGTAGACATGTTGATCACGACAAGTATAACTATTTTTGATAAGACAATCAGGTAAACATTTCTGATGAGGTCATAAATATCTGAGTGAGGGTTGAAAAACTGATGGGAAATTTGTTGAAGGAGCTTACTAGGAGGAGGAAATGGCTTTTATTTGTGAAGGGTGATATATTTCAAATGTGTTGTACAATGTGACCTTGGCTTCTGAGAAAGAGGGAAGGCAGACAATGCAGGGGGCAGGTCAGCAGACAGATGATCCTGAAGAAGTGCTTCTCATTTTAATTATCACCTGCTTTTGAACCTCCTACAGGTGCAGAAGGATGCATTTAAAGAGATCATCTTCACTATGATTTTACTTTTTCTTTAAAATATAGTCTTTATACCATTTTATAAAATCAAAACTAATTATAAGATCTTTTATCAAGGAAATATGTGCCCATTAAAATCATCTTTAAAGCTGGGCATGGTGGGTGCACATCTGTAATCCCAGTGGCATGGGAGGCTGATTCAGAAAGATTATAATTTCAAAGCTAGCCTCAGTAATTTAGGGAAGTCCTAAGCTACTTAGCAAGACCCTGTCTCAAAATAAAAAATAAAAATGACTGGGGATGTGACTCATTTATTAAATGTCCCTGGATTCAATCACTGGTACAAAAATAATCAGCTTTATATTCAAAACTTGGATGCAACTTTGCATATGATTTGATGTTCTGAATTCTATTTAATTTATCAGGAATAGTGAGATCAAGATGAAGTACAACCATCATAGAGAACTGGCAGAACAAAGACATGTTATATTCCAGATATCAGCATTGTTGTATTGAAATGCCTTTATCAGATTTGAAGAAGTATGCTAAAGTTAGTTTTTGTTCTTTAAATATGGACCTTACTAAAATATTATGCATTGATAGAATATCTTTAATGTTTTAATAGTTATTTGAAGTATTGATGAGCAAAGAATATGCTAGATGATTGTTCTTTTATATTTTGATATGTAAATTTTAAATGACATAGGAAATCTAGATCTATAGAAACTCAGTATTGTACCAGATGGCAAAAGCACACAGATGCATTCCAGAAAACCAGGAACATATAACTGAGTTTTAATAATCCAAATTTTCTAAGAGAAAGGGCTGTATTTTTTATTTAGATTGTCAGTAGACTTGGCAATAAATTTATATGCATCTAGTTTTTTAATGTTATTAATAAATAACTAGTAAAAGATGACATCAGTAGGAGGTGACATTTGTAAAAGGTTTTGGAAAATAAGGGTAAAAATTCTAAACGGAAAATTAGGTCTTTCACAATTTTTAAATGTCAATGAGTATTCTAAACCTCACATATAAACCTTTGTAAAAAGGTTGATGTACTTCCTAATGTTTTCTTTCCTATTTTATACAATATGTTAAAACAATCTGTAAAAATGGATTATTCCCCAAATCAACAACAGGGAAGACAAATACTTTGGAAGTCACATAACAGTCTCATTGGACTAAAATGTTTACAGACAAATATAGATTTATACTAGAAACTAAAAAGAAACAATTGTTATTAGTGCAAATATTTATGAGCACAGATGAGCTAATGTCCATAGTGAGATACATTCATGAAGGAGCAAAAAAAATCTTTGGCTGTGTACAAATAAGATAACCTCAGTGTTTATAACGTATTTCAAACTAATTGCATTCAAAAAATGTTTTACACAGCTAAATTATACAAGGCCTTGGACAGTGCATGTATATTATGTGATATAAATTATATAAGTGTGTAAATACATTGAACTGTGACTAAATTAAACATTGAATCATAAAGTCAAATGCTGAAGAAAAATGAAAGTAAGAATTATGGGCAAAAATAGAAAATACAAAGGGAATATTTTATGTACTATCCACAGTCAAAAGAAAGGATTCTTTGGGTATAGATAGGATAAGGAAAAGGTCCAAAGATAGAAAAAGGTGAATAAAGGTTGTTAAGCAATCAGTAAAACAGCAAATAATAATAAGACTTTGAAAGTCAACTGTACTGGGCATTTCTAGGCATTTGGCTCATACTTCAGAATAGACATTGGGGTTAAAACACACAGCAATTACAAATATCAAGTAAAACATCTCACAAATTAGATTTGGAGTTTCATGAATCAGATTTTTTTTCTTAAAAAAAAAGAGTATTGGAATAAATCAAAGGATATTTGGACTCTGGAAGAGTTGGCTGGGAGCTCAGATTTCCAGAGTAAAGAGAATATGGATGACAGAATAAATGGCCACACCAAGGTGATGAGTCAAAGTGTGACCCAGCGCTTGAGTCCAAGGACTTAGGTAGGACTGAGATCCCAGCAAGGGAAAGGAAGCTGAAAAACACAGAATGGCTGTGGATTGGATTTTCGATTTAAGTTAACTCACATCCTAGAGAAACAAGGAACAGGTACATAGCTCATGGCAAAACTGAATCAGACAATGGACTAGCTCTGTGCCTGGACCTGATATTCCCTTGATGTTATTTTCTGAGAAGGAAATATTGTCACAGAAGGACTCATATTAAGTAGGAGGGAAAGTTAGTAGCTGAAGTAGGTGCACTACTTGTAGTAAAAGAGGAATTTAAGGTAGATGATTCCAGGAGAAGCCCTTCTGGTCAGCAATCTATTAAGATAAAGAAAAACAGGGGGAAGGAAAATATTGCAAAAACCAACAGCAACTACCACCAATAACAAAAAGTTCTCCAAGCAAAATTACAAAATAATGGGTGTTTTTATAACTTATAGAATGAAGGAAGTCAAAAGCAGATGGAAACTTGAAAAGAAAGGCTTCACATTTTTACCCAAACTATACAAGTTAATTATATTCATTATTATATTTTATCTTAACTCTATGATGACTAATAGAATTATATAAGTTTAAAAACTTATTAATTAAAAATAATTAGCACTTAGTCTTGTCTATTCTACCTTGTCAAAAAATATAAGGATTATGGTCATTTGAACTTGTGTGTTAGAACATTATTTCATTGTGGTGTTCTATTAGTTCTTCTAACTAGTTGGAATCAATGGTAGGAACTAAATCATGTGACTTCCATTTTACTCCACCATCACTATATAAGAGAAAATCAAGGAATCCATTAAAATGCAGAAGCTTCCTGCATTCAACATGATCACCAGAGGGCTGGCATTACATAGAATAAAGAGGAGTAGAAGAGAGATCCAAGGTTACTATAGAGGATGAGCCACAAATATCACTGTAGGTCTTATTTCTGGACTGGTTGTTCAGACATCCATTCTGAGATAAGTGCATGATTAGATAAAGAAATTAGAGAAAAGCAAATCAAACACACAAACACCAAATTCAGCATGATACCAAAATTTCAAATATTATAAGACATTTTAATGGTAACAGATATAGCCTACAAAATCAATGATCATAACACAAAATCACATTAATTAATAAAATTACTTTAAAATAAATCCATTCTAATAAGCACAAACAGACATGGAAAATGGAATAAATACTGGTTTGAACACACACAAGGAGAAAAGAGTGGATTCCCAAACATTTCTTCATATTCCACTGTCCTCTACATGTCCAGAGTGTGAAAGTACTTTTAGGTGAAAAGATGATACCTTTGATTCTCCAAATACAATAAAAAGTAAAGTAAAACTATTTTATATAGAAATCAGCTATATGTGTGCAGAATTTAAGACAGTAATTCATAGATTGAATAGTATAAGAAACAAAGAAGATAAAGTTATGTTTATAACCGCATATATTGTAGCAAATTTGCATTTCATCACTAATAAAATGGAAACCATAAAAGAAGAAAGTAGAGATGAGCAAGCAAATTAAATTAGACTGACCACTGAGTTTCTACCTGATGGAAAATAATGAATATCTATCCTGGTAAAATTGAGAGAATATAAGTCCAAGATTATAGACCATTGGAACTATCATTCAAAGAACAGAACACTGAAACACAGGAAGAAGTCTAATACATTCTGATCCACACTAAAAGAATTAATAAAGAATATACTTCAGGTGCTGGGGATTTAACTCAGTGGCAGAATGGTTGCCTAGCAAGTGCAAGGCCCTGAGTTTGGTCCTCAGCCCTGAAAAAAAAAAAATGAATATACTTCAGAAAGAAGAGTGAAAACATGGGGAGGGAAAATGATCCAAGAAACATCAAGGAGCACACAAGTGTATAGTGGTTAATTTCATGAAACTGACTGAAAATTATGAATGTTATTTCAAGTTAAAATTATATAGAACTGCCAAGTGTGGTAGTGCATTCCTATAACTCCAGTGGCTTGAGAGGCTGATGAAGAAGGAGGATCCCAAGTTCAAAGCCAGCCTCAGCAACTTAGCAAGGCCCTGAGCAGCTTATTGAGACCCTGTCTTAAAATTTAAAAAATACAGTATGAGCTAGGGATGTGGCTCAGTGGTTAAGCATCTGCGTTCAATCTCTGGTACAAAAATACAACAAGTAAAAAGCAAAATTATATAATACCTCAGTCCTCTAAGACCAAAGGGAAAGAAGAATTAATAGGACATCTATATTCAGGAAATATTCCTGAAGTTTCTTTGGTCATGTTCTGTGAAATTAAGAGTTAATTCTACTTGTTTGAAAACACAAGTTGCATCCTTGAATTTACTGAATGGCTAGAGCTTTGCTAGAGTTGTTGCTCTTGGTTGGAGTCCTTGCCTGGCATGCACAAATATCTGGGTTCAAACATTAGCACCACACACACATCTACATGTCTGAGAAACAAAGGCCAGATTGAAAAAAAAAAGTAACAATGTGATTCTTTCTTTCTATACCTATCTATGTCTTAAACAACAGCAACACACACACAAACAAAAAAAGGAAAGGGAAGAAAAAGAAAGAAAGAAAGAAAGAAAATCAAATGGATTTGACATCCTTCAAAAGAGAAATGGAGGGGATGGAGCGGTGGCTCAGCGGTTTCGGCGCTTGCCTGGCAAGCATGAGGACCCGAGTTCAAACCCCAGCACCACATACACAATTAAGTGTTGGAGCAACAAAGGACATGTGTAAAACGAAATAAAGTTGTTTCTCTTTTTCTCTGTCTCTCTCACTGTCCCTCTCTCTTAAAAAAAAAAGAGGAAAGGATATCAAGAACTTCATCAGCATAATCAAAATTGTAAGCAGAAATGAGTAGAGAAATAAAATTAAGAGCACACACAAAAAGTTTATGTAAAATATTTTAAATATAATTTCTCAAATTCAAATGTATTATCACATTGAATTAAGAACAATAGCAGCAACATAGGATCAGCTATACGTTGCTCATAAGACTCACATAAAATAAACACCCGTAAGGTAATAATGCAGGAATGAAAGCTGTTATGCCCCGTGCATGCTGGCTAATGAAGAAGCAGACAGAACAATATTAATAACAGAAATGAGTTACCTAATGGAGGAAGTATTATGGATAACACGGGCACTACATATAAATGAAAATATGCAAATAATTCCAAAGTGATATAAAAATAATGAATATATAATCATTTCATATTAGAACTTTCAAGTATATGAAGCATGAGATAAAAGAAACCCCTCAATAAGCAATTAATAAGTCAGCTTATCATATCAAAAATTGATAAACTGGCAAGAAAATATTAGCAAGTATATGTGATGAAGAATTTAATAGATAAGTCAGCATATGTGAAACTTATATAGGATCTGGCCCTTCCAAGTGGAAAAAAATATATATGTATATCAATAACCTTGTTTTAGCTTATTTGCATTTACAATAACAGTGACAATATAATCCATATAACTGTATCTGAACACAAAAGTTATATTTTGAAGACATCCAAAGTATGCTAAATATATCATAGGTGGAGTTACGCTGTGAATGTGAGGTGTACCCCAAAGCTCATATGTAACAATTTGGGAAGGCTGAGGTGAGACATTGGGTTATAAAGTCTTAACCCAATCAGTGAGTTAATCTCCTTTACTGGCAACCATAGGCCCATAGGCTGTGGCTGCAGGAGGGCGGTCACTGGTGTGCCTTTGGGATATCTATTCTGTATCTGGCTTGGAATATCACTCTTTACTCTCTTTCCTGATGGGGAACCTTGACCTCCCAGATTCCTGGATCTATGCCTGTCACCGTGATGTTCAACCTCGTCTTGAGTCCCAAGAAATGGAGCTTGTCTTTCCTGGATTAAGATCTCTGAAACCATGAGCCCTAAAATAAACTTTTCCTATAAAAATTATTCTTGTTATGTTCTTGGGTCACAGCTGTGAAAAGCTGACTAAAACAGATGTGAAAGTAAAATACAATGGACCATTACAAAATATATGTGATGTGGAACCAAACAAATGTAGTCACCAAAATTTGTTATAAACAACTGAGGTATTAAATACTAATGTGGATTTATGTGTTTATTTTTAAAATATTGAAAAAAAAACAAAGCTAGGAGAAGCCAAAGAACCAAAACCCAAACAATAAACAGAGACTTAACCTTTCTAGTAGAAAACTGGAGAAACCTGGATAAAAATGATAGCAAAGGATATAAATTAATTAATATAAGCATGATAGGAAAAAAAGCAAGTATTACTCTAGCAATACTGGTCAGGGTAAAAAAGTCACGAAGACATTTGGAACCAATGGGGTATGCAAATTAAAATACTGTAGAGTATCTAAAAATAAGGGGATATTATTCTGAATACTTTTCTATCAGTTTTGAAAATATAAATAAAATTTATTAAATAGTAGAGTTGTCATGGAATAGAAATTATAAAGAAGAAAGTACTGAATGTAACAGGAGAATGGAATATATCCAAAAGTATGCAAATGAAAATTAAATCTGTAAAAATAAGCTTTTAACTTACTAAAGACACACTTGATCCAGCTGACTTTATCTTAGAAGAACAGATGTTCCTGATTTTGTGCAATTTCAAACAATAAATTTTACGAATAAAAGCTACCCACTTCAGTTTATAATTCTAATAAAATTAACAAGAAGTGTAAGGTGTAAACTTAGTATAAACTTAATAACTAAACCAGACAAGAACAGCAACAAAAGTTTGAGACCAATTTCTCTGATGAACTGATTGAATACGTAAATACCAAATAACATACTGGCAAATTGAGTTAAACATTGTAAACTCAGAAAGGACGTAGAATACCAGTTAGACAGGAAGAATGCATTCAAGAAATTTATTGCATATTGTGGTGCTTATAGTTAATAAAAATGAATGCTTTTAATTTCTAAATGCAATATAAATGCACATACGGACTTCTGCACATAGGTAAACTATATTTTATTTTTTTTAATTTTTTTATTTTTGAGCAACCTTACAAGATTTTAACAAGACAATATAAAATGTGTATAAGATGTGTATATATATTCTGAACATTGCAACTGTCCCCAGGAGTGCCCCCCCCAATTACCCTCCCTTATCCCTCCCTTCCCCTTCCCATTATAACTCTAAAAAA